>BJKM01000016.1:402500-530000 GCA_015082035.1 Chaenogobius annularis
CATAGCAAATGAATCAAATTAAATCGCATGGAAAAAAGTCACACATTTGCTGCGACAGATGAATGAGTGAATGAGTGAATGAGTGAATGAGTTGAATGAGTGAATGAGTGAATGGATGAATGAGTTGAGTGCTGCTAAAGCTTTGCATTCATGTATGATGTCTTTTGAAACTTTGCCTATTGGACAACCATTATTTTTTTAATAACTTTGCTTTTTCTACAGGAAGATGTTATCAACACACAGTGTGGATACGACATTAGAGCGAAAACTGTAAGTTCTTAAACGCATACCAGCATACTGTATGTCTGTGTGGAGCTGCTTTTTAAAGGTGTGTCATGCAGTGAGGTCACCTGGTACTCCACCTTAGACAATATCCTGTTACTCTGTAGCTACAGTATTCTGTGAATACCTCAGTGTGTGACTCCAGCAGCTGGATCCCCATCAGGACTCTGTGGTATTACTCATGCTGCAGAAATGCAAGGGTCATGAGCCCCCTCCCCCTCAGCGAGCTCAGGCTCTACTCCTTAACAGCATAATGTAAGGAAAGGCTCATGTTTGTTTTCTTTACTTTGCACGAGGCAACACTGCACATGTGCAGCAGCTTCTGGGAAACACACGAGAATGTTTGAATGGGAATTTAGAAGGGTTCATTTTCATCAAAAACAATTTAAAGACTTCCATCATTGTTAATGTTTCTAAAGAAAGCCATTTTTGATTTGAACGTGTTTGATATGTGGGGACACAGATCAGGTCATGTTTATGATATTTAAAAGCTAAATCTTACATACTGTTTAATTCTCATTCTTAATGTGTTTTTGTATGAGCAGGACGCTGAGCAGAGGACCTTCATTTATATCAAAGGTTGTGTGCCTCAGTTTGAAAAGTGGCTTCAGGACAACTTGACTGTGGTGGCAGGGATCTTTATTGGAATTGCGTTATTGCAGGTCAGTTGATGATGCAAAAGGATAAATTCAGTCCTTTTGAAATAGCTGAAATGAAGTGTTTGTATATTCATCGTGTTTAGGGTCAAACGAAGGTGTGTTTTTAAATGTGTCTTTCTTTATCTGAATGATCAGATTGCTCTCGTGGCAAAAACTTACCTTGCAACTTTTCCATATTTGTGGTTGCAGATATTTGGGATTTGTTTATCGCAAAACCTTGTCAGTGACATTGACGCAGTCAGGGAAAGTTGGTAAGTTGAACATTAAGACTATCCATAAGAAATCAAATTGGATTTAAGTTATATTACTGTTTTCCATAGTTTGTTTACCTGAAGCAGCAGCGGATATCGAGAGGCATGAAGGATGTACAAGGTATTTACTCGTATCAACATATCAAACACAGATTTATTTTGCATTTGGTATTTTAATAAGATGCTTTCATCCTCACAGGACACTTCAGTTCGGATTCCAGCGACAAAAAAAGTGACTGAATGCTTTCAAAGCGTAGCCTTGTTTACAGGTACACATATGTGGAGGTTTTGTTTCCAAAGAAAGTGGACTTGGGGTGGGAAATATAGCAATTTTTTTTAATCAAATGACTGGCTGCAAATCTGGAGATAAACTTATCTCTTGATTCTGTTTAACTCTTTGCTCAAACAAATTTAGTCTAATTTTCTCCTTCTAATCAATCACAGTGAAGTAGAGAGTAGATGGCTTTAGCTAATAAGTTATTAGTGTACATGAATCAAAATTGTGACCTTTTTGTGCCATATTGCCCAGTTTTAAATCTGGGTTGTACTGTCTAATTGAAGTTAAGCAAACAGACTCTTTGTCATGATGCAGGAATTATAATTCATAAAATGAATTGTAATTTTTTTATTTATTTCTTATTGATGCAACATTACAGTTTTGGTTTCAGCATGTAATGGTTGTGTACAGAGAGAAATAGTGGTTCAGACAATGCACTGCATGCCTTTGGTCTTTCGCTAAGACTTTGGCTTGATGTGTGTCAAAGTAACACCTTTTTTAGTATGAATGACACATTTTATGGGCACCCTATTTACACCTTTTTACAGTCAAGTTAAAATGGCAAAACAAGGAAGAAGGAAAAAAATAAAATGGTAATTTCACAAAATAGTATAAACTCAAAAGTAAGAATTAAATGCACTTTATTTTCACATGGTCAACAAAATGGTTCTAGTCACTGATCGTTTTACAGGCAGCCACTGGGAGGCGCCATTTACAACAGATTGCATCCTTCCACGGTCTCCTTCAAAAAGGGTTTCAGTAACTATAATTAAATATGCACATTGTTTTCACTTTTGTTCAATTCAATATTATGTTACGCTTGACTTATGGTTACGCAGTTTTAATTATTTTCATGTGCACTCTCCAGTGGACAAACTGCATATATAGATGTATTCCGTGTTTACAGCGCGCACACTGACTTTATTATGACTTGCATTAGGTCTGCTTCACAAAGCTACACTACCAGAAAGTGTATGCTCTTCTTGAAGCTGTAAAGAAAAAAGGTTCTGTATTAATTGTGCTACATTTGTTTAATATTACAGAGAACCCATGTTTTGACAAGGTCAAAGAGCATTTTGAGCCATGATGCTTGGCTTAATGACTACAGTACTTTTTCCACCAGCTTTCTCTGAATTGCCAAATCACACATACAATATATTAAGCTGCATTAAACGGGCGATTCAAAGGCTTTTCTGGCTCGAGAGGCTGTAAGTGAAGTTGACTGGTTTCATTGTAACATCTCTTATTACCACTCGGTGCCATACAGTGTTAAGGTTGCGGTTCTTTTCACTTTAATTTGTTACAAACATGTAAATATTTGGACTGTGACCAGTTGTAAATATGTAAGTCAATAAATATGTATGATGTGCATCCTTTGAATGTCAGATATTTTGTTTAATTTTCATGTCCAGACAGAAAAATATACACTAGATTACTCTAGTAACAATTACAATTTAGATAATAAGCCTTGATAAAGGCTTCGCCACCTGCTATCAGCCATTGATTACATCAAGACCGTTGACCTTTAAACTTTATCACGATTAGTGTCCTCCAGGAACAGGCTGTAACATCCAGTAGAGCTGTGCAGTTAATTTAAATTAAACTGAATCTAGATACAGTCGTTTAAAATCGTCAGTGGTCAGTTCAAAGTTTTGACTATGGCACTGAACTTCTTTTTTTATTTTTATTATTAAAACGGTTTCCCTTTTATGTCTTTGAAATTAAGATTCAAGACCATTATTGTTTTTAATCAGAAAATCAATCTAAATTGATTGATTAATGGTTGAGAAGCATTTAATTTTGTTTTCATACAGGAAAAATATTAAATTAGCCTACAATGACTCCATGCTTAGCCTTCAGCCAAAGGGTCTGTAGCCTGTGCTTTTTTGAAATGGTCCAGTCGCTGTGCTGGACAATGGCCCTCAGTGACACAGACTGTCATACATCCAGTCACACATGAGCTCCGGACAGATGCTGCTCCGGACAGATGCTGCGCGCAGGTTCAGGACTGCCTCCGGGGCTGTTGCCGGCTTCCCGCAGATATTGGGTCAAAGGTGTGTGGGATGCAGACGTTTCCCTTTTGCTGTTCACTTTTTTTTATTACTTTCTATTTCTCACAACCGGATCGATCGTGTTGACAAGCTTCAGCATGTGCGGGAGAACCGAAGCGCATATCTCTTGATTAATTCAATCAATGCGATAATCCCTTTTTCATGAATGAGGGACAATCACGTGGTTTGGCCCCATTAAGGGGCTCCCTATGTCCGGGTCAATCTGCGAGGTTCCTGACAAATCTGTGCTGCTCGGGTTAATCATTTGCCATTATCTCGTACTTAGTACTTGAGCGTGGAGTTTGGAGTCTGCCCTTCTCTCTGACAAAACCTGACCGAGACCGCAGCTGCTGCTTCGCTGTCTTGGCCCCTATTTGAGCCGTAGCTCCTTTTACCGGGGTTTCACGGGCCACACTGAGGACGCACGATGTTTGATCGGTTTATTGTTTTGCTCTGTGCAGCCTCCTTTCTCTCTGCAGCTGCTGACGGTGAGTTCAGGGGCCACTGTGACCTTTCACAGAGCCTTCATGGATGAGACCTCAAGAAACTTGTTTATTGGTGTGTTTTTCTCTTGTTGTGGTTAATAATATTATTAATAATAATAATAATTATTATTATTATTATTATCTATAACTTTTTGTGAAGTCAGTTACTTAGGCTGTGGTTTTCAGTATCAAAATTATGATTTTCTATTTGAGGGTCAATACATTTCCATAATGTGTTTTGAGTGTAATTTACTTTTGTCGCACAGTAATCGACAAGTGAAACTCCAAAGGTCTGAATAACGTATTTGTTCTAGATTGGGAAAAAAAATGATATTTCTCTTTTAATTGTGATGAAATCACAGGCATAGTGACACGTCAGTCTACCTTCACTATTTGTAAAACAGCAGTCATTCGAGCATATAACCTTTATCTGTTGCCACGCCTTGTTAGGCTGATGAGTGAAAAAGGTCATATGTGTCACTTTTAAATAGTAAATATTGTTGTAGATTTCAGACACGTATCTGCAAAGTTGGCCCACAAGTTCTCTGTTTCTGACAGTTTTCGGCTTTAAAAAATGTACTCCAGAAAACAGAAGATACATTTGTTCTAGTATCACAATAGGCCCTCTCTGTTTCTTCAGGTGCTGTCGTTGGACCTCGGCTCAACAATAACCAGCTGTACAAATGGAGCTACACCACAGAGGTGCGGGTGGACAGGGCCCGGGGGTCCCCGGGGGGCAGTGCTGGCTACAGACTCTCCTCAGACGTGAACATCCATCTGGTGTGGAGAGACCCAAGCAACAAGGATGACCAGCTCATACACTTGGACGTATGTGGTCCTGTGCTGCATGTTTTATCTACAAAAGACAAACCTGTTGTCTCTCTTTTTTAATGGTTGTTGTTTTGGCTTGACATGAAACTTTCTCACGAGCAGATATCAAACGTCAGAGTGGAGCATGTGTCGCATAGTTCGAACAAGAAAACCCTCATTGACGGATCCACAGCTGAAAGTCTCTTTGGGAAGAGCAAACTCGCAGCTCTGACCAAACCATTTATGTTGCATCTGAAAAATGGAAAGGTAAGACAAGACACCTTTTGTCTGCTTTTGTTGTGTGATAACTAACACAGTTATGTGTCTGGACAGGCACATGACTCATTGCAGTTGTAGTATTTACATAATCATGTTATTGTTTTGCTGTGATGATGTTAGCAGGGGATGTAAAGGTCAAAGGTTGTTGGGGTTAACAGATCAGTAAGAGCATGTCTGTTTGGAGTTAAAGGATGGGTGTACTTCTCTTTATAAACTAAAAGTAATTTGTACATTTTCTTTAGTCTGCAAATCATTCAAGGATATTGCAGTTACTGACTAAAAGTATGTGTGAAATAATACACCTCCCTGGTGTTGTTCATTTATTTATAATGCTGACAGCTGAGGCAGGAAAATACACGAAGTGGCACTGCACAATCTATTTATGGTGGCCCTATTTGATATTGTGGTTGGCTGCTGCAAATAAATCACATAGTGTTGAAGAGAAGTTGTAGAATGATGTAAACACCTGCAATAATATATCACATTAAAATAATAATGATAATATATCACAGCTTGATGTCCAATTCAAGTTTGACGTTTGACTTTTTCTTTAGTGATTCCATTTTGTCCACCATCTTGTAGAAGGGAACTCTCAAGCTGCTTGTTATGCTGTACATAAAGATAAAGCTGTAACCTTTCTGGGGAACATCAGTGTCAGTTTGTACTCCAAACCTTCAAGTAAAAAATTACCCTGAAATAAAATGAAACATTTATTGGATTCCGCATGGACTTTTTTGCTCTATTACAACTCCCTAAAACTAATTTTTAGTGACTTTACCTTCAGCATTTAAAAGAGAATTGTTAAAACCCAACAGGTGCTCATTTTAGTGTCAATCAGACCTCACCTCCAGACACCAGCTTCACTCATTCACATATTTAACAAAGAAAACTTAGGCGAGATTTAAAGTCTGATTTCCTGTGCAGCGCTTGTTTCTACTTATAATTAGAGTAAAACAGACACCAGAGTCCAAAACTACAGAGTCTCAGCTTCACAAAGGCTCCAGCCAATTGTTTGTGCTCCAGAGGGTTCAGGAACAGCTTCAGTTTTAAATGGGGCTCATTTTTTTTCAAGCGTTTTTGGAAAAATAGGCCCCAAGCTTAAGGGTTTAATGAACTAAAATTGATTATAACAATATTTATGGTGTATGTAAATATTTATGGTTTGTAGGCAAAGGCATTTTATTCATACTGGACCGAACCTGCTGTTATCAAGAATATAAAACGTGGAGTGGCCAGCTTACTGCAAGTGCAGCTCCACACTGGGAAAGTTATAGAGGTAATACAATACGAAATCTGTATTATTAGACATTGTTTAACGATTCTGGTGCTGCTAATATCGATATGTTATTGTGGACCATAACAGAATGATGTGTCAGGAAGATGCACTGTCGAGTACAAGGCCGAGAAAAGTCAAGTGACAAGAACCAAGATCCTGGACACATGCAAAACGCCGGAGACTGGATTCACCCTCCACAATAAAGTGAGCAAAGTTTATCCACAATTATCCACAGTTTTAAATTTTTTGCAAGCATATAAACAGCAATCAATACACTGTATCAATTGTGCTTTAGGTGCTGGGAGTGAGCAAGAAGGCCAGTTCTGTAACAACTTTTACCATTGAAGACGGATTCCTTCGTTCGGCTGTGGCAGAAGAGGCACACAGCCTGACGGTCAATGCCCACAAATCTACTGGTGCTAAAGTCATATCCAGGTAAATGAAGAAGATAAGACACTCATTAGAATGGACTGTGAATTTGAACTGTACTTTTTCTGCTTTCAGACAAACGCTCACTCTGATGGGAACAGAGGCAGGACCACTCGAGGCCGCTGGCAAAGATGTGACGAGCGTTGTTAAAACCATTGATGCCAAACTCGCAGCTGTTGGTATCATAGCTCAGAAGGTCAAATCCCAGTGCAAGGGCTGTCCAACGGTAAGTGGCCAATTCTATTTAGGCTCCATCTTTTTTCTGAGACGTATGACATGACCTGGTCACGAGACGAGATCATACACTTTTTGCAAGCTCCATAAATGCCCTTTGATTCCGTAGCATCAGTGTTTTTTGTGAGGATTTTTTAAAGAATATAAAACAAAATCGCGACGCATTAAATGAAAATAAGAGTCCCACTTAGTCCAAAGTCTGTCACATTTGTCCATTTCCAGATTAAGTCAGAATGTCTGTGTGAGGTTTGTGTCTTGGCCTTTTTTCCGGCCCGCGTTCCAAAGTACGTTCCAAAGGTATACATTTATTGTGTCCACGGCAGGAGTTTTGAGGCCTATGTACGTAGTTCTAAAATTTTGTGGGATTGTAATGTCAAAAACAGTTTGCGGTGTAATTTAATATTGTCGATCTTAAGGGGGTGAGTTCAGGTGCCTCCCTATATAAGGAGGCTCATACACCTGTAGTCCTGTTTGTAGCCATTGCTGTAATAAAGGCTCTTTATTTTTCCATCTTGGATTTTTTTTGTGTTTGGGAATACCGGTAGTCTCCATATATTTTGATAACATTTGTATCCAAATAAACAGAGCTGTTTTCTCGTACAGTCTGCAGTGCCTTGTTCATTTCAGTCCAATATTTTTGAGCAACACAACAGATGCTCCAACAGTTAGCATTTCCTTGTGAATAATGAGCATTTTGACATGGTGATTATATGTCGTGATGAAAAGTTCCGTCAGAGAGTTATAATGGCCATTGTTTTGTTTAATTTCTTTGTTATAATGACTCTTTATTTGTAAATACGTATAAAAGTCCTGTTACTCCAAGCTAAAGGATTCTTTCAACATATCAAAGCTTTTCATGTGATTATCTTTTTCAATCTGGTTTATAGCTTTTTGTAATCCACAACCTTGAATCTGAATAATGTAAAATAATAATTTGACTACAACCTTACTCAAATGAACTGGCATTGAAAATGGATGAAAAAGAATGTATTTTGGTGTTTTCCCCTTAGCTCTTTGAACACTGGCAGTCCCTGCAGAAGCTGCTGGAGCCAAATAGCCTGTCTAAAGTCTCGGCTCCTCGCAGCTTTCTGGCCCTGATCCAGAGCATTCGAAAGGCATCCAAGGACGAGATCCTCAAAGTGCTCAAGAGTGCCAGCAAGACAGCTTTGTGAGTGCCTCTATATTAATCCTACCTTTTCATGAGTCAAGGTCTATAATGTGCTTCTACCTGCTGTCCAGGCCTCAGGCAGTGGATGCTGTGACTTCCTCTCAGACTCATGCCTCTCTGGATGCCATGCTGGAGTTTCTGAACTTCACAGACACCAAAGCTTTTGTTTTGCAAGAAAGGTTCCTCTATGCATGTGGCTTTGCCTCACATCCCAATGAAAGGATGCTCAAGGCATTGCTAGTAAGTTGTATTCATGTGTGAATATTTCATATTAGCATATTAGTTATAATATGCTGAAATATAGGATTACAATCTAATACCCTTATATTTGACATTGTGAATTTTATACAGCTGTATTAAAATCTATTTGATTGATAATCGTGAAAAAAAAGTTAGTTTTCCCTTCCTCTCTTTTTAAGGACATCTCCAAAGGAAAAATTGCCAATAATGACATCAAAGAGTCCGTGGTAATCATTATGGGTGCCCTGGTCCGCAAACTGTGTCTAAAGGGTGGCTGTACTTTACCTGTAAGTGTAACCCTGCAGTGATCCATCACATTGTTACGTGTCTTGGCCAATCATGTGTGCTGTGTTTTTGCAGACAGTAGTGGAGGTTAAAAACATGATTTTAAAAGGTCCAGAAAGCACACAGGAGGAGTCCCAGGTGCAGATGTATCTTTTGGCTCTGAAGAACTCTATGCTCCCAGAAGCCATTCCCATTTTTGTTAGATACGCTGAGGCCGATGTCGGGTCTTACAACACAATCGCACTAACAGCGCTGCAGAGATATGACAGCAGTCTAATGACAGAAGAGGTATACTTTATTGGCATCTTGTTCCCTCATGTGTTTCTGTATTGTTATTTATATACATTCATTTCTTATGTCTACACGTAGGTCAAACGTACAGTGAACAGGGTTTTCCACCAGAACAGGCGCATCTATGAGAAAAATGTGAGGGCTGCAGCCGCTGATGTGATTCTCAGTAGTAATCCCTCATTCATGGAGGTCAAGAATTTGTTGCTGTCTATAGGCCATCTACCTCATGAAATGAATAAATATATGATCTCGAAAATCCAAGACATCCTCCGCTTCCAGATGCCTGCCAGGTATCATCAGGTCATCAAGCAGACAAGATGTAATCAAAAAGAATCTTATACATTGTATGTTTGTGTTTACTTAGCAAAACTATACAGCAGACAATGAAGGATATGATTGTCAACAACTATGATCGCTTTTCAAAAGTTGGCTCATCCTCTTCTTTCTCAGGATTTATGGCACGTAAGTATATATGTTTTCTCAAATGTTATAATAAAACTAAATAATAGAATTATGAAGAGTTAAAATGAATACAACAATTATATTTTAATTATAGCAATTATATTGAATAATTTAATATTTAAAACTTCCTAATAAGTGGCCGAAATAACTTTGTGGTTTGTTTAATTTCAGGAATAGATTGTTTATTATTCAAATTAAATGTGTTACACTCATTTATTGCTATAAAGCTGGTTAGTCTTCAAAAAAATGAAAGAAAATGTTACTCCTTGAACCAGAGCCGGTCTTCAGGTGGTCACAGTTGACCAGGGCCGTGCCAGGGGCTCAAACATAATAATGGACACGCATAGAAACGAGAGGAGGCAAGTTGCAGGATGATACATTTATAATAAACAACACAAGTTCATAGATGTGCAAAGGGGAGGCAGTTACTGCTTTTTACCTATGTAAAAAAAAAAAAGACAACAAAGAAAAGGTCACTCACGAGGTTAGGGGAGAAGGAGCACGGCCTGCGTTGAGCTCCATATTGACAAGAAAGATTACAATTACAATATTTCATTTGGTATTGAGTGAATACTTCAGTTCTATACTTTCAATTATTTCCTTTAGGATCGGCTGATGTCACGTCCACATACAGTTTGGACATCTTGTATTCTGGCTCAGGCATTCTGAGAAGAAGCAACATGAATATGTTTGGTGCAAGTGAAGGAGCTGTTCTGCATGGTTTACAGGTCTGTGTTCTCTAGAAATACTGTCGTTTTATTTCATCTTTTTGTAAAATCCTGAACTAGAGAAAGATCTAGATCAACACTATTTGTAGACATAGTTATACGCTTAAAGGAAAAAAGATCTAAACAAAGACTAGACCAGTAAAGAGTATACAAATATGTATTGTATTGTACATATGTATAGCAAAAAGAAAAAATAAGTAAGATAGACTGAGGGAAAGACCAGATTATTTAGTGGACTTGATCTTGATCCTGAGGCTGCCAATTGATAGGCCTAGACACAGTTATGTGTAGTAAAGAATAATTGTAAAAACAATTGAACCAAAATAGTTCTATATTGACTTTTCAGGTGGCTATTGAAGCCCAGGGGCTGGAGTCACTGATCGCCGCTACGCCGGACGAGGGGAGGAGAACCTGGAGTCGTTCTCAGGGATGTCTGCTCTGCTGTTTGATGTGCAGCTCAGACCCGTCAACTTCTTCAAAGGATACAGCGACCTCATGTCCAAAATGTTCTCTATGTCTGGAGATCCACTGAATGTAGTTAAGGGCCTCATCCTGCTCTCGGACCATTCAGAGGTAAGTGGAGGAAAAACGTAATAATATATGGATATATTTAAACTGTGCTGCTCGTGGCCGAGTGGATGGCACACATGCCTGCCATGTGAGAAGCCTGCAGCATTGTGAGTTCAAAAGTTCTTCCACAGTCTCATCCAGAAAAAGAAAACATTCTGTATATTCAAATTCATAATTAGGTGTGTATGTGTGCTCACGTGCGCACGTGTGTGTGTTGTGTGTGTGTGTGTGTGTGTGTGTGTGTGTGTGCGCGTGTGCGCGTGTCGCGTGTCGCGTGCGTGCGTCGTGTCCTCCTGTATAGGCTATCAAATCCTATTGTCATCCATTCAGGGTCCAGAGCAAAAGAATCACCTTCTTGTCTCCATGGAGATTGCAAAATGCTTTGTCCTTGAAAAAGAGATTAGTAATCTCAATGGGACTTTCCTGGTTAAAGAAAGGTTCAATAAAAAATATGTATAAAATATGCCATTTTGTTGAACATTTCAGGCAAAACACCAGCATAAATTCTACCCATTATTAACATTTGAAAAGTTTTGGGAATCACATACTTCTGGGTTGAAAGGTTGAAAGTATAAATTCAGTTATTTTCTTTATGTCTTCAAGGTGATCCAGCTGCAGTCTGGTCTGAAAGCCAGTGCAGAGTTCCAGGGGGGACTGTCCATAGATATTTCTGGAGGAATGGAAGTCAGTCTTTGGTACAGGGAGTCCAAGACTAGTGTCAACAACAGGTACTGATCCCAAAACATCACAAAAATACTTCCTTCAAACCATCGGCCTTTCTTAACCGGCAGGGACTATTTAGTACCTCTAAAGCAGGAACTAAACTCAGGTCAAAGTACTGCAGAATCCATGGTTTCCATTTATATCGATTGGTTTTTGGGCCGTGTCCCAGGATACGGTACCAGATTTGACAAAGTAATGAGAACCAGGCCAAGTCGAGTAGAGTAGGGCCTTAACTGGGCTTTATTAATCTGCCTTTTGTGAAGTGCCAAGCAAGGTTTAATTTAAGAACTAAAGGCCTGTTTCCACCATGCCTACTCAACTCAGCTCCACTCTACTCTACTATATCATTTTGATTGACAAGGGGTTTGTAGAAAACAAGGGAAGTTCCATTTCTGTCACTCAACCACAAATAGACATGTGTTGATGCTGGGTTTATGTGAACTTCAGAGACCCTATAAGTATTGTCTGATTCATTTGTTCCAGTGGCATGCTGGACACGTTCCAGGGCTGTGCTTAAGGCCCCTCTCAATGCTAGGTTTGAGTGAATATGACGTCAGTTCTGTCTGGTCTTCTATTTTAAACCTTTACTGTGAATACACAACAGTAGCCGCTGAAAATGGAGCACGTCATCATCCGGGTATCAGATATCTCACAGCATCTGGTGATGAAACTGGGTTTAAACAGCAATGCGGCGCCTTTGTACTGCATCAAAGATCTAGATTAGACTGACAATGCAATACCAACGCACTTTACATATATATGTTTTATCTTTTTGAAATATTTGAAGGTGCACTGCGTAACCTTTCTGGTGGAGGGTACAAGCTTATCATTATTGTTCAGTTCAAGCTCTGCCTGTCTCACATAAATGGCCACGCTCATATTGCTGAAAGTAATAGTATAATAATCATGAGATAAAATATATTTACAGTATATAATATATTTGGTTTGTGTGTGCCAAAAGAGTTGACCTTAATCTCATTTTAAGCATTTTGTCTCATTGTTTAACACTTTCAGGGGAGCATTGGTCATGTCTGGAAATGTTACTGTGGACATGGACTTCCTAAAAACAGGAGTTGAGGTCAGCTTTGACACGGAGGCATCTTTGGACTTCATCACCACTGTCCAGTTCTCTGAGTATCCATTCCTGGTCTGCATTCAGATGGACAAAGCCACGTTTCCAATCAGGTAGGCGCACTAAAATGTTGCTCTTTAGTTTTAAGCGTGTTTTTCAATATTTCATTTCTGTCTGTTGTGTTTGTAGTGAACATGTGGCCAAATATGACAGCTTACCATCAGGGAAAAACACTTTGACGCAGAGGAGCAGGAAGCATATTGTTCCGGGCTCTGAGTTCCCTCTGCATCAGGAAAACTCCAACATGTGCAAGAAGGTGTTTGACTCCAGCTGGTAGAGAACTATTGACTCATTAGGTTATCACTGGACTTATTATTCATTGTTCAGGGACTGCTATCACACACCAAATGATGAAATAGTGAATGTTTTTTTTTTTTTCCACAAGCAAAGTTTACAATTTTTTTTTTTTTCCACAAGCAAAGTTTACATTCCTGGTAGGATCTATCAAGAATCCTTGCAATGTTTTATGTTTTTTAAGTGTATTTATGAAAAAGCACAGCAGTATCAAATCACTGTAATTTTACTTTCCATCCTTAGTCAAATATATTCCAATTAAATACATTTGAATTAGTTTTGTTTAAGCCATCAACACTTTAATAGTTTTGGTATTCTGCTGTAATTGTGCAGATGTTGCTAAATGTTTGAGTACTGCTACCTATTGTTTGCTTATTTTAGTTTATTGGTTAAGATTTGAAATTAGCTGACAATAAATGTGCACGGGAACCAATTGGCTTTTTGCATTTCTAGGTTTAATTCTGACACTGTAATCATACTGGGGCTAAATCACATGAACCACTGGTAATCTTGCTATTACTTTGGTGCTTTGCTTTGTTTTTATTTTATCTTATCTTCTGTAAGTCCTTAAGTCTGGCCTGGTCGTGTCGTGGTTGTGACATCAGAGTCCCGCTGCCATCCAAACACAACAACTGGTCCTTAATGCAGATTCTTCAGAAACCACAGAGAGCAGCTGGGGGCAAACCAGTGTCTGCCAGTCTCACGCTGCCACGGCAACCCAGTAAACAGCGCTGCAAACTGTCAAGTTAAACATAAGCCCTGGGCCCGGGTGGTGTTTCAGTGTCACCAGAAAGCTAACCTCGCACACTAGCACATGCCAAATGTGCACTTCTGTTGGCATAAATCTGTTTGATTTCCATTCGCCCAGCGCATCTCGTTTATAGAAGAGTTTAAGTGGTTAAATACTGCGTTAGAGAGTTTAATGGGAAAATGTGGTGAGACCCCATATGAAATTATTTGTAACTCTGTCTCATGCTTTATACACAAGGGATTATAAACGACTAAATAAATGCTTGGTTGGAGAATTTAAATTTAATGCAATTCATTTAAAAAATCTATTTTTCTAAACAGCTGTGTCAAGCTCATCTTAAGTGTATATTGTGGATGATGACGTGTCAAACAGTTTAAACTAATTACAGTGGCCCTTTTTATTTAAAATTGTATTTTTATCCAATAAGAGTAGGGGGTACTTCTCACAGATTAAATTCAAACAAAAAACACAATTTAAGAATTGAGTAGCTTGCATCATACATTTATTGCAGACTTATGTTGACTTGTCAGTCTACATTACACCCATTCATCTTTTCCCTTGCTTCAAAGCATGTGAATAAGTGCACACACAGCACTTGCTTTACTTTCTTCTTTCATCCTGACCTCTGTCTTTTCTGGGGCCAAACAGTTTAACGATTTCAATAAAAAACTGGTGTCCCTTCATAGGAAATGGACAGCCCCAAATCATTTTCAAATGCACTTGACTCGGACCATCTCACTTTCACTAACCATCTCTTAGAACTTGCAAGCTCGATATTTAACCCACTTATACCCAGATTAAACCTTGATGTCAATAGTTTTTCCTCAGACGAATGTATATGGTCATGCCCTAATATTTATTCAAAAATGGGCAGAACTACTATCATCAAGTCTAAAATATACCTTGCTTTTTTATATGTCAAAGAGACATATAAGTACATTTGAGTTTAAAATCCATTATTTGCTTGGAAAACCAGGCTGTTCCACTGTTTCTAATTAACTGTGAAATAAAATTTCTGTCAAATTAATACTTATAATGTAATAATACAAACCTGTGTTTAAGATTTCATGCAGTTAAACTGGCCACGATTGCTGATTTAAATATTGGTAAATATTTAAGTACATACATTATACAATTGTAAATTACTATCAATTTAAGATGCATTCAATGTTGCAATTTCAAGTTTTGCTCCCAACACTAAACTATGTCCAATCAATCTCCCACCAAGTCATGTTTTCACATTATACATAACAGTGTATTTTCTCTGTAATGACAGAGCATTAAAAGTTATCTGGACCGGCCTGCAGCTCCAAATACCTTTGAGTGTTTAGTTTGACACATGCTAACAACAGCACACAGAAATCCTGTGATGGATGCTGATATTATCAAGTCAAAACACAATGACTCAGTGTTTTAGTGCAGCTTCAAAAGGAAACAAGAGACAAGTATTACCCCAGGATAATGACAGTAATGAGTTAGTGATGTTAATGTGTACTTCTAGTAATCCACATACAAAGGAAGGGTGGAGGTGTTTATTCTTTGGACAGAAAAAGTGACGCTGCTATGGTGTTAAATGTATAGCCACACGCAACACATGTAGCCCGCGTATGCACAGTAAAGTAACATGACTCCTCGTTGTATGCTCGCAGAATGCTGAAATGCCTGGCATAACTCAACGTCACAAACACAGATACGTTCAGACACACACGCACCAGCCCCTGTGCCATTACACTAAAAGTGTAAAATAAACCAACACGAATAGAGGAAGTTATCCCCTAAATGTCTCAGCTGGCTCCCGCTCATTAGCCACATTACTACTTAGATATAGTGATCTAAGTACATAGCTGAGGAGGAGTCCAGCTCTACTCTCCTAACTCTCTGTAACATTCCAGGAGTGTGTTCTAACATGCACCATCACACTCACCAGAGACACGCACTCATTATCAGCACTTTGTGGGGATAAAACAGGCAAACCATGGCTACTTTAACTGAAATGCACTGATCCTTAGTGTAAACCAGTGTGTCACTATGCCTCTAACATCACACTTGTGCAATAAATGGTCCCAGCGGTAATAAAACTGCATACATTATTCATCCAACTGTTCTTAAAATTGACATTATTTTTGCTTAACCTTTTTGTATGATTACAACAACAAAAGCTGTGGTGTTTGCCCCCCTACTGCTTGTGTGGTAAAAGCACACATGGGCACATCAAATGACTTCGGGCAGGGTGATTTATGGTGGACTTGATGCCCCTGAACTACTAAAAAAAATAACAGAACTGATGACCAGAGGTGAGGGCTGGAACTTAGATCAAGTAGAAGCTAAGAATAGCTCTTGTGTTCATACCAAACCAAGAAAGGTTGCACCACCAAAGGTCTCTGCTAATTTAGACAAAAATACTTTTATTGATTCTTAAGTCACAATTCTGAAACAATCAATCGCTACATACAGTAATTGTTTTAATTGCAGGCTTAATAATACCACATTTGTAGGCCTACGGTGTGTATAGTTTCAGATGTGTATTACAAGAGTCTTGTTTCCTTTTGAATTGCACAAAACAACATTTCTACAACTACTCAAATTAAGCAGCAGATGAATGGAAAGTATCGTAAGGCAGAAAATAAAGTATCCGGCATCAGCTCAGGCCCCTGGCTGACCTTATAACCTACAAAGTGCTATGATGAAAACAGGTATTGTTATAACAAAGACAAAAGAAATGAACACAGCAGTCTGCGTCTGTCAACAGTGCTACCAAATGTGCAGTACAAGGAGAAGTCCAGGGGTCCAAACTGCTTCTACAGCCAACGAAATTGAAGAAATCCTCAATAAAGATATCTGCAAGAGGAAAAGAACACATTTATGAAACCAGATATTTTATAGTGGTGATAATATAATAGTAGTTGGACCTAAACTATTCATTGTCCCTCCAGGATCATGTTTTTGATTTGTTTGGGTAGCGAGCGTGTGCAGTGCTCAGACTGGCAGTGCCCATTTAGGAAAAAGCAGCGGGGGAGGGGGCTATAAAAAGTTGACCCCATCTCAGCCTTAGACGCGCTTGGAGCTGGAGCTGCAGCCGCATCTGATCTGTCTGAGCAGCTGTCCTCTCCCTGCATCAGCACAACAAATATTTTACATTGCCTGACCTTTTCCTCCCGCATCACTATCCCAGCCATGCCCCCTCGCCCCCAACCACAAACACCCTGTGCCTCCCCCCTGTCCCACTTCACACCACTACGGCCCATGAGCCCTCTGTCTGCCATGCACCCAGCTAACATGTCCCGCTCACCATCGCTTTCGGATTACTGCATGCTCACACTGGCCGAGAATGCCCGGCCACTCAGTGTGATTGTGTGTCAAACTAACAATGTTTATGTAGAAAAGATCCAACTGACAACTGAAAATACATCATATTTTACACATTCAAATTCACTTTCATTACAATGTTTGTTCAAGTGTCCATAACAAACTAGTAAGGAACATAAGAAGCATATATAATATGGTGATCTTGCTCCTCTTTAGAGAGCAGGTCTGGTAAACAACGATAATGTAAATCTGCAAGACAGTGTCATTTCAAAGTCAATGTTACAATTTCCTTCTGAATTGTCCATTGTGATGTATTGTCATACATTTTCACGAAAATTTCAATACGGCATTTCATTGACTTGAGAGGAGTACATTTGGCTATTGTTTGTGTGAAATTGTTTTTTATTTCGTTTTAGTAAGAAATTCTGATTGATCAATATGAGGAAAAAAATCCTCATATTTATTTATTTTTTTTTTAATATTTTTTTGCCATTCACCCAGCTGTAGTAGGGACCCAAACTGTATTGGTCACTATCTATAGGGGTCTGAAATGTAGAAGGCTTTTCACAGACTGTGTAGCTATTTGAATGACATCTTCAATCCAAAGCTATTTTTGAAGAGCAAATCGTTAAGAGTTATGCCGAATACAGAAGTTATTCTGTAAATGTGTCATTTGGTATTTTCTCACCTTGTCTCATCAGCTCATATCCCTCATAACACTATGACAGGAAATGTCAAGTGTAATCCATCCAGGCAAGCGTCAAACAAGTAACAATAATACCTGAGTACATCACAGTATGCACAGTCTTCAAAGAAGCAATCAAATACCATTGGAAATACATGAACTACAAAGGTAGGTAGGGCTGCAAGATTTGTCCACAATCGCAATTTTAATGGTCACAATTATCAAATCACAGAAACTGAATTCCACAGCAAACAGCCAAACATCCAGTTGTATTCTGTCAAAAACCTGCTTCTCCTGTAGTGAGAATGACTCTTGGATGAGAGTCGAAACGTAACGTAGAGTCCAGATGACTACAACTGAATCTTTTTACTACAATTAGTTTATCAGTTAATCAGTTTTCTCCCAAATGTTGAAAATATGAACTCAAAAAACTTGTACTGTAAAGGCAGAAATATTGCAATGAGATATTTTTCCAAAATATTTCAGCCCTAAAGGTGAAATACTTATTCATTTCATTTTTTATTACTTGTGACAGCTATAAAGTTAAATGTAAGTGTCTTAACTGCAATTCACTTAAGTACTTTTGGGTGCATGTGATTTTTAGGATAATACTTTTGAATTATTTGTATGTACTTTTGTAATATCCTAAACATGTTCACATAAAAACACTTAACACTTGGATTAAGACAAACATAATAAAGTGTGAGGCATTACTGACTGAAATAGTTTGAACCTTGAGAATAAACCATGTAAACAAACTTGTTTGACACTATTAAAATAGCCAGACTGTTTGTAATGCATAGAAAAGGGAACTGTAGGGACTGGTCATGGCTGAAAGTCCAGTCTCCCGGGGAGCACAGCAGTGGACTGGAGTCATGTTTCCTGTCATGAACCTTCTGCATGTCTATTAACACTGACATGTCACCACAGCCAGCGGCTCACACATCACTGCACTCTGCCATGGTGGGACGGCTGCACATCTGTCTCCTTAATACAAAACAGCAATTGCTATTGGAGAAGGAGATGGAGGGATGTATGATGAACATGACTATTATCATTTATTTGTGTATTAAAGTTTATTGGCTTGGATCAAAACAGCATTTATATATATTTATTATAAATATTGCTACTTATTTGAATGGAGGATAATAATGTTTATCATTCATATATATATATATAATATATATATATATATATATATATATATATATTATATATATATATATATAAATGACAATACAATACAGCACTGACAATGAGTACCATGTGCACTGTACTTACCTGAAGTCTATGGTGTGAAAAGTTGGTCACCGATGCTCCACGACAAAGCTCATGGTTGTTCCGTCAAAAGAAGGAGGGGCAATTATTCTTGGACCTTGTGGCGTTGTGATGCTGATAAGAGGTTTTCTGTCGGCTGCACGTCCTTGAGTGGTCACATGTCCTACAGATTCAGGGAGCTTTTCGCTCTGCGTGGCCTCTCCTGAAGCGCTGTAGTATACTTTCTCTGCCATGATAGGAGAACTTGTGCATTTGTGTTGGCCACTTTTTAACTTCTCCCGGGCTGCCTCCTCAGAGTGACAGTGAGACTGTGGGTGCACTGGCTGCATGGTGAGTGTGGGTGAGGGAATGAAGCCCGGGTAAATCATGTATGTGGGTGCACATGCCAGAGGAGACAAAGAGAGAGGCACAGGGGTGACCGACGCCACAGGGGTGACAGGGGACACAGGAGAATGTGACATGGGTAGATCCACAAACTGTCCTGTGTCAGGATCATACAATCTCTTAGTGGCTGGTACAGGTGTGTCCACCAAGTAGTAGTGTCCAGTCGTGGGGTCCAGAAGCATCTTCCTCTGCACGTCTCCTCCTGAAGGTGTGGGGGACACAGTGGGGATGGAGTTGGAGAAGCAGATCACATGCTGTGGGACGACGGCGGAGTGATGATAGAGTGTTGAAGATGGATATTCCATAATTAATGGTGAATTTTTCTGATTCGATGTAGTTATGTATGCGTCATGTTTGTTTACACTGTCCTCCTTCATTCCTGGCTCACCACTAAGTGCCTTGATGTCCGGAGTGAGCCCAGGTATAGTTAGATAGTTTTCAGAGTCCGAGATGGCCTGTGCCACAGTGGGATTAGCAGTGACCTTTGCTGTGTCCAGCTGCCCGCATTTTGGTGCATCTATTTTCACTGAAAGTGGAGCCGCTGCCTTTGAACTTTTCATAGTTGATGAATTGGAAGAAGGGGATTGTGGGATTGCATTATTTACTGGGCTTTTGCTCAGGTGTGATTTATCTGTGCGCTCTGGGTGCAGTGAACTTCTGCTTCCTTCTTTGTTGGGCTGTAGTTGTGTTATTGCGTCACTATTAAATGGGACATGCATGATGTTCATATATCCTTTAGTGTGTGGTTTGTATGTTTGAGTGTGGTGAGCCCTCTCACTGTCTGCTGGCCCCCCCTCCTGCTGCTCCTCTTTGGTGATAAGAGACCGCACATGGCTCCCTGGGTTTGAGTGCAAGGCCTGGTTTTTACGTTTCCACTCATTTCTGTCAAAGACATACAGCTGCTCCATACTCTTCACGGCAGCTTTAAGCTTCTCTAATGCAGCCTGTTTAGGTATTTTTGCTTCACCTCTACAATCTGGAAACTCACCTGAAATCTTTTCTAGCCTCTGTTTTACTAGTTTATTGTCAGAGGTGGACTGACCTTCATGCTCAAGATTCAGTTCTGAAGATGCCGTATGAGACTGAACTTTGGGAAAAGGCCTGCCTGCTTCCGTCCCTCTCTGTGAAGCTTCGGCTGTGTTCTTTTCCACATTTGTTTTGACTGAGTGGCATTTAATAACTATTGGAACCGTTAAGGGCTGCTTCACTGCGTCCTTATTCATCTCAACAGTGTTTGCTGCAGCAGAAACAGCTCCAGGGTTTTTATTCTCACTGTTGTCCAGAGATACAAAACTATATGAGCTTTTGACTAGTTTACGCACATCTCTGACTTGATAAATAGGTGTTTGAAACTTGCATTTGGTATCTCGGATATCCCTCACCGTGAAGCTGGGCATCTTGGCTGATGCAGACACAATAGGACATTTCATCTCGCCTGTTGCCCTGAGTGTATTCACAGCGCTGTAGCTGATTTTAGGAGTTAAGAGACTGGCAATATTGAGCGCGCACCCTTTGTTTTCTTTCACACTTCTGAGACGTATTTTAATCTCTGGTGATTTCCCTGTGCTGTGTGTGGCTTCAGAGGCTTGAGAGGGCCTGTCTTTAGAGAAATCTCTGTCTTTGGTGTAGAGCTGGCATCTGGGCACAAAAAGAAGTTTAGTGAGCATGCTGTTGGTATTACTTTCTGCCTCTTTAACTGTATCAGACGTCTGATGTGTGTGGCTAACTTTCGTAGGGCTGTCTAATTGTCTCTTATTTGATTCGTAATCCTTTTTGTTTTTGCCCTCGTCTGCAAGCCCTGAGGAACTGGCTCTGCTGCCCTCAACTTCTGTTGAGTTTACAGTGACTCCTGATCCTGACTCAGACGTTTGTCTTTGCAAGCTTCTCCCCAGATCCCTAACCTTCAATACATCAGGGAAACATGGAGACAGACCTAAGCATGTGTCGTGAATTTCACCTCTTTCCATTTTGCGTTCTTTCTCAAATTGCATCTTCTTAGAAATTACATTTTTCAGAAGGCTTGACGCAAAAATTGCTTTTTTCTGAGGGTCTCTGTCGTCATTGTGACGATATTCCATTTCACACCTTGACCTGGCCAACACTGTGCCATGTGCTTCCCTGGATCGTGCACTTACAGACTTTGGGTGCCTAGTTCCCTCACGTACTCCAGAGTCAACATTACAGTGGAAACTAAGCGTCACCTCACGCTGCTTGTCCTGGACAGGGCTTTTGAGCTCAGTCTGTTTACTGCGGCTTGATGGATTTGATGAGGTCTCTTTATTATCCCCGTTTGGGATAAAACCCGGAGTGTGCTTCGCTTGAGCTACTTTTTTCTCTGCACTTTTGTTCATTTCCATTGTGGTATTCTTGTGCGCAATGATGCCGTGCTCCTTGCTACGTGAAATGTTTCTGTAATTCCAATCCACAAAAGCCCATTTATTGAGTCCGTATTCCGAAATAGACGACTCGCTGGATGTACTCAGATTGATGGCATCAAAGTATGGACATGCCAAGCTGCGGAAAGACTTGGCGGTTAAATTGCGCACCTCTTTATCAGCGTCGTCCAGTTCACTGATGGAGCTGGAAGCCCCACTGGAGTACTCGTTTATATCTTTCCGTCTCAGTTTGGTCGCCAGGTGCTGACGGCCAGGGGCCGGGATAAAATACTGGGCTCGGTCGCTCGAGAGCCCCGCTCTGGCGCCAGAGCTCACACGTGACAAGCGGCCCCTGCTGCCGCTGTCGTGCACAGGCAGCGGGTCATTCATGGCTCTCGAGGCCGTCTGTATTGGTAAGTGAGTCTTCCCCGTATCCCTTTGGTTTTTACAAAAGCTTTCATCTGAGCTGGCAAACTTATCAGACTCAAAGAGATCACTCTCGTCCTGCTCAGTGCTGACAACTCGTCCTCCGAGATTAGCCTGCACTTTCGGTGCGCTCTTCGCCTCCAGAATCAAAGTTCCCTGGTTCGTGTTATCGGTCTCCAAAGTGGCGTAATCCACAAAAGAATAAACCAAGTTATCGTCTTCAAACTCCCAGCGAGTTCCTCTTCCCAGGTCGTAGTCCACGTCGTGGTCCAGCTCGGTGAGTTGTATCTCGTGTGTGGTGATGTAGTGGGACTCGTCCTCCACGGTGTCAAAGCCGTAGTGGTCAGACAGCAGGGCACTGGCCTCTTCTGTCTCCTCATCCTCGTCCTCGGTCTTACTGTTCAGATACATGTCCGTGTACTGCAGGTCATCGCTGTCACTTTGCGCGACTTCGCTGCACTCGCTCGTTGTGTGACCACCATCTTTCCTTGATTGATCAAAGTCTGCGTCTTTAGAGTCGTTGTTAAAAACTGGTTGATTTAAAATTGTGTCCTCCAGTTCTTCTAAAATGGACTTCTCATTCGCGCCTTGTTTAAAGCCGTCACATTTACTGACAGACAGTTGGTTTCCCTCTCCGGTGAAAGACACTTTGACCGTTTTAGCGCTGTCCGTCTTAGTGTCCATGTAGTTGGACTCTTCGCTCCTCGCATCGACCTGGTCTTTCATTTCTTTTCCACAGTACTCTTTGCCCTCCGGGAGCAGCTTCTTATGAAGTCCGGTGTCATCTCGATAAGTGAGAGTTTCCTCGGCTGCTTCCATTTAGTCCAGTCGTACCGTGAGGAGCTCGTGGTTATGATGTTACCCTGACACAGGACGGAAAACTCTGAGTGTGGGCACGAGCGGGGCGAGCCTCAGCAGAGGTCCTCGGCAGAGGTCCACAGCAGAGGTCCAGGGGAGGGCTGGGGGAGGGCTGGGGGAGGGCAGCGAGAGAGAGAGACGCGGGGGAGCCCCAAGGAAAATCCCTTCATTATCAGATCTGATTACTACAATATGTGGAGTTTCAGCACCATTCAACAAAGAACAGCTCCTTTTCTTTAGAGTCTGTTTCACATGTCATTTCTCACTGCAATGACTTAATCCGATGACAATTTATTGTGCCACCAATAGGCAACAGATGAACGTACAGGCAGAGGTGTATAGCCAAAACGTGTACTCACGTCACGTTACTTCAAAAATAATAGGCTATTAAGTAGAAGTACAAAAGCGAGGTCCTTGAAATTATTTGAGTAAGAGTAAAAAAGATTTGGGGGGAAATACTAGGCCTACTAGAGTATGAATAAAAGAATAACTGACGTAACTTAATTTTATTATTTAATTTGTTTTATCATGCACAACATTTGGTGTTTTCAAAGGGCAAGAGAAATTTAAAAAACTAAATCAAATCTGGAGCAGTAGTGCACAAAAATATAAGTTAAAATGATTTTATACTGTCAACATAAAGCTTTTGTCATTACTTCAAACAGAATATGATAGGAGTAAAAGTATGTTGTCTGAGAAATACTAAGAGAAATATCAAGAGGTAACTGAGTACCCACTCGCTATAGGCCTACTCATCTGCATGAGTTAATTATTTTGAATTATCACTGACTTCATCTTAAAGTCGCTAACGGCCTTCTCAAAGAGGCCCATACATTATATTTTTTGCTACAGTCTCATTCTTTTGTTTCACAACAGATAATGTAATGCATTTTGGGTCATTAGTATTAGTAATGAGGTCATGTCGCTCAACAACTTGACTGAATGGCAATTATGATATGAGAGTACTATAAGTGTTATGGTGTGTGAGAGGCACAGCTGTTCAAAGAAATGCTCCCACACCAACTGGTGCCAGTGTTCCTTGGCCTAACTGCAGATGTGTTTTACCATCCACACAGAGACACTCGACCAGCGACAGAAATGATGGTTAACTCTTTTTTATTATCACAATGTGGGAGCAGGCTCCCTTTGTTATTGTTACCCATTTATTAAATCATGTGTAGGTGTTGAAGACACAAGTGTTGTTTCTGGACAGGGCCCCAGATTGGAGGAATGCAGAGGGGAGGGGCAGTGACCAGTTGCTCCATGTGGAGGGCACACTGACAGCACTATCAAGGACACAGGCACAAGGATAACTCTTACTGTCGCATCTGACTTTTACTCTTAATAAACCACTACACTTCCACAGACAGCAGAGTAATGCTGTTAGGAGTTAAGAAGTGTGTAAAGACACATATACAGTGAAAATATAATGACAAGATGATAATTGTTATTGTTGTTTTAATGATAAAAAGTAAAACCTTCTATTAAAACAGTATATATAACCCTTTTCCCATATGATGCTGAGCGTCATAATAAAAAAATCTGTTAATTTTAATCAGGCGAAAAGGTTTGTTATTGTAAATCTGTGAAATCACACAAAGAACACACACGCACATTAACAATAGCAATTTGGCCTGCCCTTGTTGATTCTATTCAACTACAGTTGTGTATTTCACTAGACAGTTAACTACAAGTCAGGAACTGTCATCAGAGAGGTGTGCGCCGATGTTTGTGTTCTTACTTGCAAATTCCCCATAACTGTGAAAGCCATACATAGAAAAGTCATATCATTTTGCTTGTATTAATTATTTTCCAAATATGGATCTACAGACAGGTTAAAATGACCTCCACAAAACTGATAAATTTAGGAAGCTATTTAAAATGGGGACCGCACTCACGCATGCCTGCTGAGATCAGTTTCTTACGGTGGCTACATTAAAACGGCAGGTGTTAAATCATGAGCACCATTTATCAGCGCCATTAAAAGTTCATGTGAAGACCTGCCGTTTTAATGTAGCCGCCTTTGAGACCTGGTCCGGCCTTTGCACATCACCAAAACATGGTATTATACAACACACTGCTGCTTCCAAAATACATTTACCCTGTGGCCCCTCTCCTCCATAACCATAACCCCAGTGTTTCAGCGTTAACAAGTGATGATTTTACTGTGACAGTGGCCAGTGCAGACCTGACAGTTGTTAGTTTGACCTGGAAATTAGACATCACACTTCAGCTAAGAATACAGTTAAATGGCCTGAACACCATTTAAATTAAATGATTTAAAAATATATATCTATATCTATAGTAAAAGAAAACAGTATAACTGGAAAATGGATAACATTTAACAATTAAAATAAATTATATTAAAATAGTGTCTGTGCTTTTAAATGTAGAGTCTGGTTTTAAAAATTGTGAAATGTTTTTATGCTTTGTGTGCTGCTGCATTTTCACTTTGCAACAAATTACCCTTGAAAAAGAGGTCTTAATCTCAGTGGGTTGTTTGCTGATAAAATAATGCGGAATAAATAGATAAATTAATAAATATGCAATCACTGTCTGTCTCCCCAAAGAGAAGGCTTTTGGGGGGAAATGTAAAAGTAAAGTGTTTTGTAGACTATATATATTTCTTTTTAACCCCCTGGAGCAAAATCTGCTTATAAAATTCGGCATATAAGGATT
This sequence comes from Chaenogobius annularis, assembly GCA_015082035.1. Classification (NCBI taxonomy): domain Eukaryota; kingdom Metazoa; phylum Chordata; class Actinopteri; order Gobiiformes; family Gobiidae; genus Chaenogobius; species Chaenogobius annularis. The sequence continues at coordinate 428,169 of BJKM01000016.1, forward strand.
CTAAATGTATTCCTCCAATTGTGAAATTATGCGATCACCAACAATACAACATCATAAATTACTGGCCTAATGTGTGTCTAAAAATGAATGAATGCAGACTCCTGTATCAGTCACCTGCTCAGTGCTGACTGGCCCGATTTAAGCTACAGTGTTATGACATGTTTATGTTCCTTGGGAGATTGTGCCATCTCGTAGCCCTGCTAAGTTTCTTAAATTGATGAGTGAGCCTTCTGCTGCTGGGAACCAGAGAAGTTTGAAAACCTGAGCACCTGCTGTGAAGCAGTCACCAGCAGTAGAGGGCTCCAGGTTACCCTCAGCGCAGCCCCTCGCCCGTCCCACCTCCTGGTTCAGAGGTCATTTGTCGATTGGAAAGTGTCACATGTGAGCTGGTTCTGGAGATGTAAAGGATTAAACAGACACTCTAAACCACTGATAATGACAATTCACTTAAAAGGATAAGAAATCATTGTTAACTGACCAAATGTCTCATGTTGACCTCAACAACATTGTTTAGTCACAATGTTATGACGTTGTGTGACTTAAGCAAATGCATTTTTTGTTCTTAAGTTTACTCCACAAATTAAAATTCCAAATATAATATTTCTTCATTTTTCCAGTTAATGGCTGCAAGCAATTTGTTTATTTAAGCCAAGCACTTGTAAATGACAAACAACCATTCTCTCCATTCACTCTGAACGGCGTGTAGTATGTAACACAGGAAGGGGAGGCTTTTACTTCAGCATGTAAAACCTTCATTATGATTTGTGAGAAAGCTAAGGTTAAAAACACCTCTGATTCCGTGACTGACTTCATACATTTATAGATATTCAAGTAATTTGCTAAATGTGATAACATGACATCTAGAGGTCAAGTGTCACACATGGGAGGTACTTGTGAATGTGTAAATGAAAACATTAACTTGGGGTGCATTGTATAGGCTCCAGAAAAATGAAGTTAAACAGCCAGTTATGCTCCACGCTCCCTAATGACGGTTTGATGGTTGTCTAGAAAGAAATCGCTTAGAGTTGTTTGCTGTGGCCTCATCTGGTTTCATCTTGCACGTGTCCAGAGTGTTTCAGCGATACTCTAGACTAAAAACAGCAATGTTAGATGCAGAACTGTCATAGATTATGCCAGCAATGGCAGACATGTACGGCTGATGCCTTCTGGCAAAGGGGTTTCAGTTTCACTCCTGCTCATAGACCCCTGGAGCTCCAGCAAAGGTCAGCACCTTGTTAGGCCTATGCACAAACGGGGAATAGTGTTATTGTCACCACCGTAATAAACACAGAAGAAACGGACTCAAAAGCAATAAAAATTGGAAAGACATATGGATATTATACATGAAAGTCTTTGATTTGACTGGTTTAAAAATGTGATAATGACAGTGTGTGTGCTCTCCAGTGTATTTCGTTCATTTGTTTTCAAAATGAAAATTGGTGTCTTATAAAATGTGATCCTTATCGCCCTCTAGTGGTACTTTAATTCAACAACAACTACAACCTGGGAGTAACACTTATAACAGCATATGACATGTTTGAGCACACACATCACTTCACACATTACCTAGCAACCCTACTGAAAACAAGCCCAAAACTAATACAATAATTTACACAATAGTTATACTTAACAACTTTACAAAACTTACTCAATAACATCTTTATTTTGTTAAATGGTTGTTTAAACATTTTCAATGGAATGCTGTTTTGGAACTGAGCTTTACTTCACTTTTACTTTACTGGTGAAAAATGATGACACATAGTTGCCATAGAATCACCTGTGTTTACCTCTTTATGGTAGAGAAGTGGGCTACTATGAAGCCCTACACTTATTTACAGATTACGTACACCCTTACCCCACCTGGACCTCATCACATATTACATACACACTGGACCTCATCACATATTACATACACACTGGACCTCATCACATATTACATACACACTGGACCTCATCACATATTACATACACTGGTCCTCATCACATATTACATACACACTGGTCCTCATCACATATTACATACACACTGGACCTCATCACATATTACATACACACTGGGCCTCATCACAGATTACAGCCACACTGGACCTCATCACAGATTATATACACACTGGACCTCATCACACATTACAGCCCCACTGGACCTCATCACATATTATATACACACTGGACCTCATCACATATTACAGCCCCACTGGACCTCATCACACATTACATACACACTGGTCCTCATCACATATTACATACACACTGGACCTCATCACATATTACATACACACTGGGCCTCATCACAGATTACAGCCACACTGGACCTCATCACAGATTATATACACACTGGGACCTCATCACATATTATATACACACTGGACCTCATCACACATTACAGCCCCACTGGACCTCATCACATATTATATACACACTGGACCTCATCACACATTACAGCCCCACTGGACCTCATCACACATTACATACACACTGGACCTCATCACATATTACATACACACTGGACCTCATCACATATTACATACACACTGCACCTCATCACATATTACATACACTGGTCCTCATCACAGATTATATACACACTGGACCTCATTACATATTACATACACACTGGACCTCATCACATATTACATACACACTGGTCCTCATCACAGATTATACACACACTGGACCTCATCACAGATTACAGCCACACTGGACCTCATCACAGATTATATACACACTGGACCTCATCACAGATTATATACCCACTGGACCTCATCACATATTACAGCCACACTGTACCTCATCACAGATTATATACACTCTGGACCTCATCACATATTATATACACACTGGACCTCATCACAGATTACAGCCACACTGGACCTCATCACAGATTATATACACTCTGGACCTCATCACAGGTTACAGCCACACTGGACCTCATCACAGATTATATACACTCTGGACCTCATCACATATTATATACACACTGGACCTCTTCACAGATTATATACACACTGGGCCTCATCACATATTATATACCCACTGGACCTCATTACAGATTACAGCCACACTGGACCTCATCACAGATTATATACACACTGGACCTCATCACATATTATATACACACTGGACCTCATCACATATTATATACACACTGGACCTCATCACAGATTACAGCCACACTGGACCTCATCACATATTATATACACACTGGACCTCATCACAGATTACAGCCACACTGGGCCTCATCACAGATTATATACACACTGGGCCTCATCACAGATTACAGCCACACTGGGCCTCATCACAGATTACAGCCACACTGGGCCTCACAGTTCTGCCTTGTTAATGCTGGGGAGCTGCGCCGTATCAGCCTGTGTCAGTGCCAAGGCTCTCAGTGCTGCGTTTGGAAGTGACCCTGGCGGACGGGACAGGACAGCGCCAGAGCTGTTCACGCGCCTCGGTCTCATCTGCAGTCATTGATGATAAGTAAACAACATGCGGGCTACTCGGGGATGGCTGACAGCTGCAGTGGTGGTTTTCCTTATCCTTGTTGGCGCGGAATCCAAGAGAAACTTTAAATGCCCTTCAGGATGCTCGTGTTCCAAGGAGACGATCGTCTGTGTGGGCGCTTCACAGATCCCACGGACCATACCCAGTGACATCAACTCACTGTAAGATGCCTACGGTGTTTTGTCCATTTCCAATGATATCAGCTTCTCATTAGGAAGGCCTATGATAAACACTGTATGCTACTGTTCGAGAGGACAATGTACTTTGTGTCGGGAGCATCTCTCCGCAGTCAGACATCCGATACGCGTGCTGCCTTGTGCGTCCAAGTTTGACTTTGATGTGTGTGTCTGTGTTCAGGAGCATAGTAAACGGGTCCATTGCTGACATAACTGAGGCCATGTTTGCACTTATGCCTTCACTGCAGCTACTGTAAGTGCAGCGTCCTACTGATTTAACAAACATGAAAAGTGATTTAAAGGCATGTCATGGCCGTTCAACTGATCTGTTTTTATTTTTGCAGACTTTTAAGTGGAAATTATTTGACCACAATCAGAGATGATGCTTTCTCTGGACTTCCACATCTTGAATATTTGTAAGACTATTGTCTCCGTTACAAAAGTAATCAATTTCACATCTAATATGTGCTGATCTTTCCCTGCTATGTTTCACACAGATTTATTGAAGGCAACACAATTGAAAGTATCACCAAAAATGCCTTTCGTGGTCTGCGAGACCTTACTCATCTGTAAGTTCAATTCAGCAGTTTACCAAAATCATTAATTCACTTAATGCATTGGGATCTAGTACATAATGAAGCACTTTAAGTAGAACAAAATGGTATCTTCTTCTCTTATGGCTCTGTTTCAGATCGCTTGCCAACAACAAGATGAAGTCCTTGCCAAGAGACCTCTTTTTCGACTTGGACTCATTACTGGAACTGTGAGTAAGCAGTTGTGGCATCAGTAATGTTCAAATGTGTCTCTCTTTCCACAGTGCTTTCCAAAGTGAAGCTGACTCAGGCTGAGTAAAGTCCAAGCCAGCACAAATTATTATAGGCCTCTGCTTTTCTCTTAAGTCTAATGTGGTGCTAAACAACAACTTGATTGCCAAAATGCAAAGGCAAAAACTACACAAATAGTCAATATGTGATTCTTTCAGGGCTCCTGAGTAAATTCAGTCAAGATTTCACACGTCTCTTTTATTTATCAGGGACCTCAGGGGGAACGCTTTCCAATGCAACTGTGAGAATAAGTGGTTAATGGTGTGGCTGAAGAATACAAATGCTACTGTGTCAGAGGTGACGTGTGCAGGTCCCGCTGATATCAAGGGCAAGCCCCTCAATGACCTCCCACTTGCACTCGGACAGTGCATCTCTACAGGTAAAACTACATTTGAATCTCAATCACAGCTACTGTACAGTGGTGAAAAGAGTGCTAACAATTTGTACTCAAGTAAAAAAATAGTAACGGTTACATGGCTAAAAATGTACTCAATTACAAGTACAAGTATAAGTACTGCATGAAATATACAACTCAAAGTACTATAGCTGTTTTTTCAACCGCAATTTTAGTAGCATTTTAGATCAGTTTTTTTTAAGCAAAGCTTAATTAATGAAACGGTTTAAAGCTGAATTAAGTTTTCTTCTCTTTTTTTATTTTGTGCCCGTAGGCTTTAATGACGAGAAAGTTGTGTGAAATGGGGGATGAGAGAGAAGGGAGGACATGCAGTAAATGCCGGAACGCATGACACTGTGGCCGGCTGCACTTGAAGCCTGGCATACGTGTGCTGTGCCGTAACACAATTACAAGTACTCGTTTAAGTACAAAAACCTAAAAAAATTGACTCAATTACAGTAAGACTAGTGTCTGTAATAGGCCTGCAAATATTCATTGGAATAATCATGAGTAGAATGATAAACTTGATCACTGTAATTCTAACTGGACTGTACACATGCGCTAAAACATGCCAACAGATCAATGCAGCAGTATTATAAAATCAATAGAATAATACGTTTCTAATTTTGCTCAATGATCCACTTTATTTGTAGAAAAATCTTTATCTAGAAGCTTTCAGTCATCATATTTCAACCTTTACTTGGTTAAAAATGTATTTCAATTGAGCATTAGATAAAAGCTATTGAGGTCTGGGCACCATGGATCTACATCTACAAGCAATACTTACTTAAAAATTATGGAATGATCTAATGCAATTGAATTTCTTAATATAGTTTCCTCAAGAAATGTATTTGCACACTGGAGATCACATTTTGAATCCCAAGGATCGAGTAGACATGGAAACAAAGCCCAGCGAAGAGATTCAGTGCCCTTCCACTTTGTTGTCAAGCTGCACTGTTCACAAATTATTATTATTATTATTATTATTATTATTATTATTATTATTATTATTATTATTATTATTATTATTATTATTATTATTATTATTATTATTATTATTATTGCTTACATTGTGTTTTTGTCCATTTCTACCAACAGATTTTGTGCGTCATCAGTCTATCAACGTTCAGGCCATGTCCGCAGACATCTTTTCCTTTAAAGAGGACATCTACGTCGCCATGGCTTCACCCAACACCAACAGCTGCACAATCATGGAATGGGATCACATTGAGATGAAATTCAGAAGTTTTGACAACATTGCAGGTTTTATTACCTGATCGTGTTATGTCTGTCAAGGAAATGTAAAGGCTATTTGTTTGTAACCTGTGGCTCTCTTTCTTTCATTTTTATAGGGAAATCTGTTGTTGGATGCAAGTCTGTCCTCATCGACAACCACGTCCTTATCATTTTTACGCAACTTTTTGGTGGTTCTCACATTTACAGATTTGATTCCCAACAAAACAAGTTCACAAAGTTTCAGACTATTGAGGTCTTCAACATCTCAAAGCCAAATGACATTGAGGTTTTCCAGTTAGACCAGGAGTGGTACTTTGTGATCGTGGACAGCTCCAAAGCAGGCCTGTCCACTGTATACAAATGGAACGACGGGCCTGATCGTAACGACACCGGCTTTTACACTTACCAGTTTCTCCACGAGTGGTTCAGAGACACTGATGCTGAATATGTTCAGGTGGATGGGAAGTCCTATCTGATCCTAGCCAGTCGCTCACAGTCCCCCGTCATTTACCTGTGGAATAAAAGCACGCTGAAATTCATAGCTCACAGTGAAATCCCAAACGTCGATGATGCTGTGGCGGTTAAAGCCTTCAGGCTGGAGGATGACTTGTATCTCGCCCTGACGTGCTACATCGGTGACTCCAAAGTTCTAAAATGGACCAGTAAACTGTTCAGTGAAGTGCAGCCTCTTCCTTCAAGGGGTGCTATGGTCCTACAGCCCTTCAGCTTTACAAACAGACACTATCTGGCGCTGGGCAGTGACTACTCGTTCACCCAGATATTTCTGTGGAATGCAGAGGCAAAGATGTTTAAGAAGTTTAAGGATATTTATGTGCAGTCACCTCGATCCTTTGTAGCAGTGAGCACTGATCGCAGACATTTTATCTTTTCTCCCAGCTTCAAGGGTAAAACTATGGTGTTTGAGCATATAATAGTAGATTTGAGCTTATAAGGCTGGTGTAAGTAATAACAGTCAGAAAATGAGTGAAACAGATAAAAGTAACATGATCCAATTTGTACATAAATGCTAATATCAAAAAGCCATAATAAATGCCTATATGAAGGAAAGTAGAAAGCCTTGTCTAATGATAGCTTCTTATGCAATATGTGTGAAGTCTAAACACTCTATAAGCAATATAACAGTTTGTGAGATGATAATTTACTCCAGATCTCTATGCAAATAGCCAACAGGCCTATGTAGCTGAAATATATCTTTGAAACTATGCTGCTGCACTTGGTGAATGTACTAAATGTATAATTTTTAAATGTCCTAGTAAAATGTGTCAAATTAGCATATTAAACAACAGCTGTCTCTGACTATAATAGCATCGATTGTTGCATCTTATTTGATTGATTTCTTTAAAAAAAAAAAATTTTTAAATATATATATGCCATAAAAATGTTTTATTTACACTTTTGCAAATGAGCAAAACTTAAACTGTGAAAACAAAACGAAAAATAAATAAAGTAAAATACAACATCTCGTTTACAAATCAACCCGGAAATACGTCACGACGCTCCTTCTGTGACAGCAGACCAGCGGAAGTGATGCAGGTTGCTTTGGCGACTGCATGGATCTAGAGTGGCTAAACCGTTTGCTTTTGACCGTTTCTTAATATCTCCGTCGGGACAAATGCGCCATGATTTGACTCTAATTCCCTTGAACTTTATTTAGAGGAGAAGTTTAAGGACATGGAGGTGTCTCCGCGGAGCGAGAGCGACTGGCAGGGGATGCTCAGCGAGGTGAGTCCAATAACACTGCGGGGATGAAGCACATTCAACACTTTATCAAGACGCAGCTGGCCACACTTTCACACTCAAGGAAATGTTTTGTTTTTGTTAGATTCCTCTGTCTGGTCAAATGTCATTACTTTTTCTAATAACATGTTTAGTTGTCGCATCAATCAAAGGGACTATTTCTCTATTGTAATAACTGTTAATTGTACTACAAACATCTCCAGAGATTTGAAGAGGTGATTGTATTTGACAGAAGTTTCAGTTGTTGGCTTTTGGCTAATTGCGTAATGCCAATTACGAGGGGAAATGCCAATACCTTTTAGCTTTAACCTTTAATCACACCCTGAGGTAAGTTTTATTTTTCAATAACATCATAACAATTGATTTTCAATAATGACGTTTGCATTGTTATCATTTAGGGCTTTTCCTAATGAAGAAGCTAACTAACGCTGTAAACTCGCCTTCCTAACAGTTTGTCGTTTGCAAGAGAAAGCTGGAAAGCAAAAAGGAAGCTCTTCTGATCCTGTCCAAAGAGCTGGACACCTGTCAGCAGGAGAGGGACCAGTACAAACTGATGGCTAACCAGCTCAGAGAGCGCCACCAAGGACTCAAGAAGAAGTACACAGAGCTCATAGTAAGTACTAGTAGTCGCAGGAGTATTTCTATTCTTAATTAAATTAATTGAATTTACTCCATAATCTTAAGGATGGAGATGCCTCTCTGCCTCCCGAAAAACGAAACCAAGTAAGTATTTAAAGCCACTGTAGTGATTGTTCTTGACATTGTGAACATGTTAATTATAACTTATTCAATTGTGAATTAGGTCAATTTGGCTCAGTTACTGCGAGAGTCAAGAGAAAGAAGTCAACAACTTTCTGATGAACTAAAGGAGGTGAAACAAAGGCTTACAGAGGCTCAAGGCGACAATAAGGTGCAACATTTTATTCTGTTAATAGAGTATCCGTAACATAATCTAAATAAAAGCTCTACTCCTCACAGCTTCTGAGGATGACCATTACCAAACAAAGACTGGGGGACGATGAGGTTGGAACGCGACATTTTCCTGCTCATGAACGAGAGGATCTAGTCAGACAGTTAGAGAAAGCAAGAGAACAGGTGAGTTTTGTATCAAATACATAAATTGTTCATTTGATGTGCCTCGTAGAATGTTTAGGTGACTTATGACGCTTGTGTTGCAGAATGAGCTGCTGGACCACAGTGTCAAGTCCCTGACAGACGAACTGCAGGACATACGAGCAGAGCGCGACGTGTTTCAACAAAAGGCTCATCGTCTCAATGTGGAAATGAACCACCTCCTTGGCAACGATGAGATTCGGATGCTGGACGTAGACGCGCTCTGCATGGAAAACAGGTTTGGAGGAAATGTTTACTTCAGTTTGATGTTAAATCGGGACTGAATTATGGTTGAATTTACAGATATTTACATGAGAGACTGAATCAGCTACAAGAAGAAGTTACCATTTTAAAATCAAATCTGTCAAAGTATAAGGTAATTAAGACCGTACAGTATATCACCATGAACCACTTTTACCATGCATGATGCATCATTTAATTTTGTGTCATAAATTTGAGATTTATTTGGCAAATGTCGCTTTATTTGCAGACTGCTTTGGAGTGCCGGAAAAATTCTAAATTCAGTGGTAAACCCAACAGTAGTGCGCTCACAGGTGTGCTCTCTGCCAAACAAGGTCAGGCTCACTTATAAATCTAATTTAACTTTACAAAATAATGTGTTATTCATGATTACAATGTTCTGTTTCAGTGAAGGAGTTGTTGCTGTCTGAAGAAAATGGCTGTAGTTTGCCGGTCACTCCTCAGTCCATCTCTGATCTCAAATCTCTGGCCACAGCCCTGTTAGAGACCATCCATGAGAAGAACATGGTGATTCAGCACCAACGACAAATCAACAAGTAAGACACTTTGTATTAACACTGAAGAACAGAAGCAGTAGCAGTTTTGTTTCAATACAGCACAGAATTAAAACATTTTGTCATTTATTCTGAACATTTTTATTAGGATTCTTGGGAACCGTGTTGCAGAATTGGAGAAAAAATTTAAATCATTGGAGATGTCAGGATTATGGAGTCTGCCTGGTATTTATATGGATTTAATATTCTTTCCTTTACTCTTAACTGTGTATACTTACTTTGTAATTACTCAGTTTCTTTATTCTTATGTTTTTCTTTGCTTGTTTATTGGAGGCTTAACTTATGATGTTGCTCTGGGATATAATGGAAGTAGGTTCCTTTCATTTTCTCTTTCTCCGAACTGCTCTTTACTACATCCTAAAATCAATCATCACATCTTGTCACTGTTAATATGTATATTTATATGATGTTTGAATATTTTAATACTTTTGTGTTTAACAGGAGGAAGAGACAGTATCATTCTAAATGAACAGGCCCCCGAGTCCCCTGAGTGCAACATAGGTGAAGGTATGAGAACATGCTTTTGTAAATTATGGGAAAGAACACAAGCAAACATACACTGTGAAGTCCTTTTGTTGTCTTTTTGTGTCAGGTGAAAAGGAATCCAAGAAAAACCAAGAAGAACCTCATTTTTCGCCAACATCACAATCATCAGCGATAACGGAGGAGTCGGAGCGGCGCCTGCCCTCCTCGCCCCAGAGAGATCACCGAACCAGCGGCCAGATGCCTCAGACTGTGGACCCAGGTCATACAAATTCAGAAGAAACTGCACTTTATAAGGATACTGCAGATATTTCTACCATTACACAAGACGATTTAAATCACACCCTGAATAATCTGGATTGTGAGACAAACAAAAACGCTGAGCATTGTGCTCAAACTGGAGATGATCTTTCGTCTTTCGCCACTGCTTCAAACATGGAAAAGGATGTGCTGTCATGTCATAAGACAGAAACAATTGACACTTCTTCAAATGAGGAAGAAAACACTTGAAGACACTCTTAACAAGATAACACAGATTAACTCATTTATGACCAAGAAGATTGTTCAGAAAAGATGAAAGAAAACACCTGTAAAATGTGTTTAACCAATGGAGACTAAAACAGACAAAGGTCAGTTACAATGAATAGTTTATTGACTAGAAAAACGCTGGTGCCAAGGCATCAGTGATGTAATGAAAATGCTGCACATAGTCTGCCAGAGATTATTGACATGTGGATTATCCAATCAGAAGAACAAACAGCTAAAATATATCAAAAAGGTGAGAAGATCCACGAAGTCCTGGTGGAATAAGATTCCAGTTTTCCTGGACAACTTTACGCTTCAGTTTTTCCATGGAAAATCCTTATACTGTGATATATAGCATTTTAAAATTACACTAACCCATGATCTAATAAAGAATATCATTCGATTCCCGGGCCAGACCAACATGCCATGATCTCTGAGTGGAGTCTGCATGTCCTGCCCGCTTTACCGTGGGTTCTCTCTGGGTTCTCCGGCTTCCTCCCACCGTCCAAAGACATGCATGTGTTAGGTAAATTGGCAACTATAAATTGAGTGACTGCGTGTCAATGTGTCTATGTCTCTGTGTTAACCCTGCGACGAGCTGGCCCCTGTCCAGGGTCGGGTGTACCCCAAAGTCACTGGGATAGGCTCCAGTCACACGACCTCTAACAGGAGCTTTACGAATGAAAATTACACTAATGTTTGTCAATTTCCTTTGTTGCAAAGCCAAATTGCTTAAACATAATTCTCTCATATCTTGCACATTTGGCATGTACATTTTTAAGGGATTTATGTTTTAGGAAACAAAGGCTTAAAATTGTTTTTTCTTGCATCTGTTGATTGTACATAGTGTAGTCAAAGTAGGAACAAATTAGACAACAAAAACATGAACATCAAGACTTAACATTAAGAATGTAGTGAACTATTCTTTACCCAGTATTTCCAAAGAGCTCAAAGTGACTTCTGTCAAGAGATTTTTCATTATACCAAACCTGTATTTGCCTGTAGCACAATGATGAAATTGAATAAATGTCTTGTCTCTGTGGTGCAATTGCACACACGTACACCGTAAATGACTGTCTTCTCACTTCATTTTTAAATGGATTTGGTTTCATTAATATTTAGCTTATTGTAAATTACATTTAACCAATGCATTTCTTCTAATTCACCCTTGACCTCTTGAAGATCTCATGTTTATTGACGCGCCTGGTCCAAAGTCCTGCAGAGGTGATCCCAATCACACAGCAGCCGATCCTTGGGCCAGCGTTCCCATTCTGCAGACTTGAAGCGTCTCCTCCCTGCCCCAGGTCGTCTTGTTGCTGGTGGACAACCACTGCTCTGCCAATGACAGAGTCTCCTCCAAACAGGGTGGCCTTTGATTCAAACATGGCATTGATGTGGCCATTCTGGGTCATAAAGTTGCCAAAGTCTCCTGGGTGCTGAGGATGGTTCACGTTGTTGGGGTTGTAGTGGCCCCCAGTGGAGGCACACCTAGAACTCAGGTCTCCATACTGATGAATGTGCACCGCTTTGGCCTCGGCAGTCTTTTTGTCAAAGCCGTGGAGCTGAATGCTCACTGACAGGTTGCCCTGAGGGGACTCTTGTTTAAACAGGACCGTGCCGTACACCTTTGGGCCAGTGCTGGTCGGCTGATTGGGTTTAATCTTACATGCTGCATACAGGGTCCCGTTGTACTCTGACGTCTCTGGAGGGTGCACAGCAGCATTGTGTGCTGAGATGCAGTGTTGATAATCCAGCAGAGTGAGTTGGATTATTACCAAAGAGAAAAACGACCTTTAAGGGGAGAGAAAACAATTGATAAAAGTAAATATTTACTTTTTACAAAAGGCACTCCTTCACTTCACAGAAGGTTGCAAGAAGCTCCTTACTACACTTTTTACTTTTATTTATTATTAAATTACTTATTTAGCACTGAAACAAGTAAGAAAACAAAAAAATATATATACAGAAATATACTATGTATGGGCTAAGTATAAAACTATTTCACAATACAAAAAAGCATTCCATTCTAGTTCAATATGACAATACTTACAATATATTAAATTTAACATATTAAAAGTACACTAAATTGGTTGATAGTAGAACATCTTATTTATGTGTAATTCTTTAAAAGAGGCGTTATCACATTAAGGTTTACAAGATTAACATTTTTACTTTAAGAGGCTTAAATTATTACCGTTTTTCCTTCTCAAATAAGTATGTATAGGTTTGGGTTCAAAAGGGTGAATTGCTCTTACCAGAACGCATTCATCCTGTCTGTTTCCTCTCCTGTAAATGCAGTGTTTGTGTCTTCAGCCTCACAGCAAATGTTAAAAACAACAGTTTCATAAAAGCCTGTGGGCGTGGCTTAGGGAGGTTCTACAGCCCTCCTGTTTTCCATTTGGTTTTCAGGCCTGTTACAAATGAAGCCATGAAGATGTAGTTAAAACCAAAGAAGAACATTCTCCACGGCGCTAGATCAGTTCCATGCAATTCTTTCGGAGTGCTACAGGCAGTAGCATCTCCATGGAAACAAGCAAGTGGTAGATCTTCCACTAGAAAAGTCTAGTCTGTAGAGAAACTAGCCCCTTCACAGTAATAGAGCATGTTTTTGAAGGTTTTTTAGTACTATAAAACACAATCTGAACAAACTAGTCTCTATGTTTATTTTTTGCAAATTTATGAATTAATGAAATAAACACATCTATAGCCTCTATAACATGTACATAATATGTATTATCCACAAAAATAAAGAAGGTCAGAAAGGTCTAAACAGTGTTGTATTAACAGTGTTATAAACAGTGTAAATATAGGCATCTTTCCTCTGGTTGAAATAGATCCTTTAGCCCATAGTTTGGTCTGCTCACTCTCTTGTACCAAAATAATAATTTGCATCTCACATGTTTTTTTACTTGACAGTTTTGTTTATCCTGTTATTCCAGTCACAATTATCGCCTTCTCGCAGCTTACTCATCTTCTTCTCCGTCTCCTGCTCCGACCCCTCCGGCCCCCCGCCGGGTCTTCGCGCAGAGCTTCTAAGGTGCTGGTTGCAGTCTTGGCCCAGAATTCAAGCTCTTTGAAAACACGGTACACCCATAACTTCAGTTCAAACAGAACAGAGGGGCACTCCTGAGAAAATAGAAAAAGCATGCTTTCATTTAGCTTTTTAAAATAAATTAAACTGAATCAGACACACAAGGCCAAAAGTATTAACATTTAACTTTGATCAATGATTCTGTTAATGTTCCTTGTTCAATAAAGTAATTCCATAATTTTTTAATTGCTCTATCATCTTTTCAACAAAGAATTTAAACAGTGAAATCAAATTTGGCTTATGTTTCCAACCAATCTGGTCCTGACACCTTATTTTGGTGAATTGTGTCTTACCACTGGTCCCACGCTGGAGGTGATCAACAGGGAGTCAGCTTGTGATTTAAGCAGTTCTCCAGTTTTGCCGATCAGAAACGAGAGTCTCTCTTGCACCACTTTCCTTTGTCTCTCGTATTCTCCCATCTCTCCACTGCCCAGTTCCTCCTCCTCTTTTGAGATGACCTTGTCCATGAGACCTCGACATTGGACAAGTGCGGAGTTTAGATACCACAGTTTGTCCTGGTTGTCCAACAGTGCCGACGAAAACTGATCAGACACCAGTCGACTATCGCCGACTGTCAAACTAGAGGAAAAACGTTCCCTCTTCCTCTGAAAAATAAATTAAATTGAGGAAATAAAGAAATGGAATGTCTTTGTCTTTGTTCAAGTTGAGCATGTCCAGTCCTGTGCACATAAATATGAGGTATTGCTTGGGCAAGGCAAGGTTAAATACAGGATCCAGCAGAAGAGAATTTAAACGTTGCTAATTGTAATAGCTGTATGTTTGCAGACGGATGTGAAATAAGTATTCAAAATATGTACTTACTGTTTAAATGTAACATACCGTGCTAATTTCATGACTGAAGTAAAAAACAAAAGCCTAGAATCATTGTATGGTCAAAACATACTGTGAACATGGTGTTATTAATTTCTAGACATATTTATGGCATGATTCTCTCACTGTTTTGCACTACATCATGAGCTGGCTGATCAGCATGTAACTGTGGCTGCTGAGATCCCAGAAGCCTGTGCGCTGTCGGTGGAACTTAGAACTAGTGCGACAGTTTGTCTGAATGTGGCCTGCAGCAGAACGGTCATGAGACGTCCAGCCAAGAGTTTAATAAGATTTACAACACAGGCTTGACATATCCTCCTCATCATCTGTGAGTGGTAACTCTGGTGATTTCTTTCCAGTGTTTTGAGTGAGTCTTTTCCCACCCAAAGAATAGTCAGGGGACACAGGGTTTAAATGATGAATGTCTGTGACTGGTTATAACGTGTTGGTAACTGTCTTCATCCAACTTGCACTGTAATTAACACTGAAGCTTAAAAGGTGGGAAGACTATCAATCAAACAAGCAACGTTTAATCAGCACCATACATGAAGTAAAGGGGGAAAAACTGTGAACTTTAACATTTCAGCACAACTTTTAATTCCTTGGGCTTCTAGCAGTAACGCCACATGACATGCACCTTGGAAATTAAGCCTTAGGCAGTGACAAGTCAGATCCAAATAAAACCGCCCAATTTAATAATTCCTTGTAAACACTCCCTTGGCTTCCCATTCTATTCTGCATAAAACCTGCCTCTACATTCTTTTGAAATGTCACCCAACCCACTCTTATCTCACTGTTGCACGCATCCTAAACTACTCTCTCTCTCTCTCTCACTTACTGTTTCCAATCTGTTGGTTTTGGTAAATGATATCTATTCAAACAGAAATACAAAAGAGTGCTCATGGCAGGTTGATGTAAGTGGAAAATTATGCAATACTCACATAAAGTTCCAGCAAGATGCAGCAGTCCTTATGTAGTTGGTCAGCTATGGAACAAGCATTGACCAATGAAGTCATTCCTCTGGTCTGACTAGGAGCCATTGGACCTCTGATTGAGAGATACAGCTACAAATAGGACAGCTTCCTATTTTATAAACAAGTGAAAGTCTAATTAAACAACAAGGTTCCCTTTAGTCTCTCCTCCAATGCACTGTGACTCTATGTGCTGGTTTCCTGGTGTTTTATTCAAGTCTCCTTCCAGATTAGCCCAATGCTGCTGTGCTTACTGTTAGAGTTACGGTTTTAGCCAACTCCCCGCCCTTTTCCTCTGGGAACCTGATGCCAGGCTAGTGGAATTCAACAGGACCAGAGGGTCAAAGGAGGAGCTCATCAACATATGCATGAGAAACTTATCAGATTTACTGAAAGTAGAGCAACATTTAGACTTAAGTCTGTCATTGTTTGGATACTTATCACATTTTAAAAAATGATAGAAGGTTATATGATTAAATAAATATAATAATTTTGTGTTTGTTCAGCAATGTTGTTAAAGTCTATAGTGTTAGAGTAGCCTACTTGGATATTTACGATTACATTAAAGACCTTGTATGCAACTTTATTTATAGACCTTTGTTTTAACATATGAAAAAACAGCAATAAGCTTGAATAGAAAAAGTTCTTGTTTACGCTGAAGAATACATTTCCAATTGAGTAAGACTCTGATAGCATGCAATTGGCATATTTCCACTTTACATTAATCAGAAGTTAATAGGATGGTGAACCAATGCTGTTAGTCAAGTAGTATTCAGGAAAAAGTAGTGCTGAGGTACAAATTGACTAAAAAGAAAATACTGAGATAATTCTAATCAATCGTGAAATGTGTTTACTTATTTATTTGAACCTACGAGACTATAATGACTGCACTACCATGCCAAGCCTCTAGATGTCAGTGCAAGCAGTGGTGGCGTAAACAGGAAACACCGTAAACAGACCTGACCGACGCAGAACAGAAGAGAGGATCAAGAACAGGTTGTTTTGATACTTAAATAGCTATACATCTGGGACAGTTAGTCATATGGGTAGATGTGCTTTATAGTATTGCTGTCAAAGCAATTTGTTGTTTTAAAACGACCTGCAGACCTTTCATTAAACCGACATGAACGCTCTCGTGGGCTACGGAGTGTCCTCGGACTCGGACAGCGACGCTTCGGATGAAATACATAGTAAAAGGTCTATTTCTGTCTCTGTACGATATTAGTTATTGATTGCTGTAATTGTTACCTGTATATTCTCTTTGAAAAAGGTCAAGTCAGGAGATGTGTCACGATGAACCTGTAAAGAGCCGAAACTTCCTGCTAGAGGCGGATTCAGGTTCTGCGTCCAGCGGCTCAGAAGAAGCAGAGGAGAGACCCTCTGCAGCCCGGGTTCTGCCGAGCCCCGCACTGTCCCCCGGAGTGAATAAATTGCCACCACCTTCTCTGCAGACCTGCGCTGACACCAGTGTGTTCACAAACCCCTTCAAGGCTCAGGCAGACCAGAAACTGAGTGCTCTGCAAAAACACGTTCCCCTGACTGAACAGGCCCGACCCTCGCATATCGGGGGGAGGCGGGTCTGTGTGTCCTACAGGAAGGATGGGCGATGCAGATTTGGCATTAAGTGCAAGTATGCTCATGACAGTGATCTCCAAACTCAACCCTCTGACTGTCCTCTTCAACCCGGTCGAGAGGCCCGGGGGCGCGGGGCTCGGGGTACTCGTGGATTTCTGCCCGACACGGAGAAGCCTGAGGGGCAGAAAGGGACCAAGAGGAGGGTTGGATTAAGTAACACGTTAATTCCTCCCAAACGAGCAATGAAGCAGTATGCAATGCAAAGGGAGAAAGAGGGAGGCCAAATCTGATGTGTTGTTAAGACATTTATTTACAGCACACAAACTGTTCTGTGTCCTTTCTGTCACGCTGTTACAGAGGTGCAGAGCTACTATCGATTTATTTTAGATTTCTACTTTACATTTATGTGACTGCAAACGCGCATGGCATCTAAGAGTTTCTATGGTTCACAACTGTATAGGCAATACAACACCAGTTTTAACATTGTATCATAAAGATTAACAGCAACACGTTTTATGTTACACACGTATGTTTTACTATGTTAATGTAACTTAATTTATTAAAGTTTTTATGTGTACAAAGAGATAATTTTTAAGAAAACCTTGACCGTCCAGTGCTTCCCATTAATAGAAACTATGGTGGCCCCCCATAGTCTAAAAACATACTGAACAATAATTGGTAATACAAATGATACTTTATGGTTGTGTTATTGCCATAAACATTAAGGGGAAACTACATTTCTTTAATCACGGCTTTTTTTTTTTCCATCAGAAGAGGCAATAAGCGATGTATTCCACAAACTGTATTAAAATGGTTCGAATATGGATCGCCTCTGCCACCATAGTCTGTGTAATTCTGTGGGAAACACAGGGGTCACAACTTAACTAGATCGAACAGGGTGACTACTGTATTAAAATATTTCTAGGACATACACACACCACTTGTGTTCACATGACTTATGTACATTTCCCTGATTCAGAACATCTAAAAAGCAACCAACTGTATCTAAAGTAGAATAAGAGTTCATGTTACTATATTGGTGCTCCTACACTTAGCTTAGACAATAATATACAGTGTTTAGGCCATTACTATTGTATAATTAGTTTCTATTTTCTGTTTGTGTGCACCATCCTTGTTTAATGTCAGAGCTTGCTTCTTGGTGTTCCCACACTACATTGTCCTCACTGCCCTCTGTCTGCTGGAGGCAGCTGCTGTTGGCTGTGGTGGAAGACATCACTGGATTGTCAAGAACAAAGCTTTCTCCATTAGAGGCAGGGGCCTGTGACGTGGGGGAAGACACAAGGGCCGTGCTGGTGGTCTGTAGGTGAAGCTGGCTCACAGGTTGGAAGGTCATTTGGAGGATGTGTGGCTGACCAGTGCCCTGCTGCTGAGAGGAGTACGCCTGCAGAGGCTGCAGTTGGGGCTGCTGCTGTGTCACCACTACACTGGGGGAAGGGGCCAGATGCTGGGGCTGTGGAGGGCCATGCACAAACTGCACAGGCATCTGGAGCTGGAGGTGAGTCTGGTCAGCAGGCGAAGGGGGGTCAATGGGGGACAGTGCAATAGTTACAGGCACCTGCATGGCATGTAGGGTCTGGTCCTGACCCAGGACCACCACCTGATGACCCACTTGCTGAGTCATATGCTCTATCTGAGTCACAGCTGGAGCCTCCTGACTATCAGGCACTATTTGGCCCACATCCAGGCTGCCAAGTTCTGTTGGCACAGGGATTCCTTGTAGCTCCAGCAAAGAAGCTGGGGTTGTGATAAGTGCACCAGCATTGGCTGCAAGTGCCTCCGCTATTAAAACTTCTGGATGACTTTTAGCCTTGTGGGCCACAACGCAGTCCTTCTTCTCAAACTTTTTGCCACAAATTGAGCAGGAAAACTGGTATGTAGCATCAGCATCATGCTTTTTCATGTGCCAGTTTAGTGAAGCTTTTTGCCGGCAGGTGAAGCCACAGATCTCACACCTAGAAATGAAAGTTGTCTGTTTAATTGATTAAATAATAAAAGTCACACTGGACCAACAAACCAAATCTGTACACAACACGTACTGTAGAGGTTTTTCTCCTGTGTGGATCATGCGATGCACTGCAAGGTTGTGGGAGCTCTTAAAGGCACGAGCGCAGTACTCACAGATGTAGTCCCTCTGATCTACAATAACAGCAGCAATGCTGGGTCGTGCTTATATTTGCAACAAATGTCTTGTGTATGTTACATACCAGTGTGATGCTTGGCATGACGCAGCAGCTGCTTTTGCAGTCTGAACAACCTTCCACATGATGGGTGCGGGCACACATATTTCTTCTTTAACAAATGCTGGTATTTAATATGGTGCTTGATGGATAGACAACAGATATAATGCTTTAGTATTTTACAAATAACATTGAACATTCATCATATGGAACAGTGGGACAGACCTGTAAGTAACGGGGATGTGCCAAGACAGTGCCACAGCCCTCCATCTCACAACGTACATACTGAACCGGGGGCTTTTTTCTAAAAGGGTATCATCACATAAATATGATCGTCATCAATGACACTGAGTCCACATATTAAGTGCACAATTGTACCTTCGCTTTGGCAGCCGTGGAGTTTTATCATCTTTTTTCCGTCTTCCTCTCCTAACACAGGAATGAAGGCAGTAAATTATAGACATTGTATTTATATTGGACAGTCATTATGTATGCATGCTCACTTCCTGGGTCCCCCTGCCTCCTCAACATGTTTTTCTTCAACTTTGACTTCTTCCTCTGCACTTTCCAAAGTGTCTGTTCCTTCCTTTTTTATTTCTTTTTCCGCTTTGGGGCATCTATCAGTTTCTTTTTCTCGCTTTTCTCTTTGTCTCGGAGGAAGCCTGCGCTTTTGTTTAGGGCCTTCCCTAAAAGAAAATTACATTTAACAATTTTAAAATGTATGTATGTATTATATTATATATTTGATTGCTCTTGTAAGGTCTCACCTTTCTCCTTTGGGATCATAGCTCTGGTCATTTAGGTCATCTCTGAAGGGAACATCTTCATCGCTACTGCCGGCTTCTTCCTCTTCTGCGCTACTGAATAATGAAGTAAATAATTGATTATAGCAGCCGTTTCCAAAGCCTGCAGCGGTGACAGAGGCTCCTCAGGGGGCCCCAGACCCCACTTTGGGGCTCACTGGATTGTAGCATCATTACAGCCATATTTTTTGTAAAGATACTTTCATTACCTGGCATTTGTCAAATCCTGAAACTGTGGCTCTATGTCTAGTGCATCTTCACTGATGTCACCTTCCTCTTCTTTCTTCTTACTGAAAATCATATAGTACAGGTAACATGCAGGAAAAGCATTACTAACAGTTATTCAATAAGATGATTTGTAATGAAGCATTTACTTAGCGCCACTGTCAATAAAAATGGTCAAAAACAATACTTACATTTGAAATGTATTATTCATTTCTTCTTCCACTGTGAAGAGAATTGCAAGAATAAGATTGACAAGTGAAGGATCAATTAGACCTGCGGGTTTCTTGTCCAGGACCTTTCCTATGAATTAATTAGCAAATAGCGGATGTTTGAGGCCCTTTGCTGTATGATGACAGAGTTGTCTTACCAACAGGATTTTCAGCAGTGGGCTCAATCTTGCATACTGGTTTCGCAGGTCCACGAGCAGCCCGGCCAGATGTGGGCTTGGGACGGGCCTGAGTTGAAGGTTTCCTAGAAGGAAGTGCTATGAGAAGAAAAGAGATCAGTCACCATCTTGTACAATATATTACAGTATTTTCAGTATTTGTCATTACCTTCAGCATCTGCAACAATTTTCTGAAGCTGTGACCTGCAGAATTAAAAAGGTAAGTGAGAATATTGACAAAACTGAACTAAAGCCTACATCACAGGTAGGCTACTGTTGACAGGTGAGTCCCTCCTCCCATTTCATGTATAAAAGGGACAAGCTTTTTCTGTCAGGACGAAACGTCTGCACTTGACACATGTTCAGCCATACTTTGGATTCTCTATTGGATGTTTTATAAAAACTTACTCTGTGGTTTGTTGCAGGTCACCAGTGAGCCCGACTTCTGATGGACTCAAACATTCAGACAGCTTCTTTCGCTTGCCATTTGAAACTTTGCGCCGCTTGAGCGCTGCAGCATCCGTGTCCAACTCTTCGTCGTTTTCATCCTCACTTTTCGCCTCCTTCAGCCACGCCGGTACAGTCCTCGTAGACCGGTCACGCAGCACCCGTCCTCCGGAGCTTTGCAGGCTCAAAGACGCCCCGTTTATGTCTGGGGAGGGTTTGAAGACAGCGGCTTTCGGGCGCGCCACTCCCCGCTGTCGAAGCCCCCTGCGCGGCGTCGAGCTCTTACCGAGGTCCGGGGTCTGCTCTGTGGCCTTGTCCTCCGTCGAGACTTCTCCTGTGTTTACATCCTCTGCTCTCTCACTGACTGCTTCCATCACAGTGGAGACAATTCAGCTCATTAGACAAATCCCAAAAGTCAGGCAGGTTTACTTGCACTTCGACAAGTCGTCGGTGTTGGTTTTAAGAGCGTTTTGATCGCAAGCGGCCTTTATCCAACTGTGGCTCATTTTCTACGAATGCCGACAAATTATGGCAATTATAAGGACTAAATCGTTAATTTAACAAATGAAAACTTTACTTAATTATATATTCCGTTATAAACCAATGTAGTTTTAAAGAAGCAGACCATATTTTTGCGTTCTTAAAGCTATAGTAAACCTACTTATTCGTCCGGGTCTTTAGCGCAGCCATTTTGTGCGCTTTGTTACGTCTCCTTTAAGCCAAATATAAACTGAGGTTACGTTCAGCGTGTGTTTGTAGACCTGCAGAAGAGGTGGATACAGCTGCTGGGCTTTGGCGAGATGCTAGCATGCTAACACGTTAGTTTATACATCTGCAGGCGACGTAAACTCACTCGTGTGTTTTGGGGCATTATGGGAATTGTAGTAATATTTATTAACGCCGTAAAAAGAAAACAGACAAGTGAGTGACGTGCTATTATTATCATTATTTAAAATCATTTTTATTTTGCTGAGGAAGTTGATCATTTGGTCATTTATTTAAAATTAAAAAAAATTTTGATTTACTTTTACGAGTGATAAATCAAATTGGCAACAACATACATTGTAATAAAAACACTCACACATTTGTGCATTCGAAACAGATACGTTTATGCCACAAAATATAGAAAGAAAAGAAACTGCATTTATATATATATATATATATATATATATATATATATATATATATATATATTTGCCTAGCTTTTTACATTGTAATGCCTTTTACACATATATCCACCAGGTGCCGACATTGTCTTAACATTTATTCCCAGCTAAACAAGATGGCCAATAATGTTTTTTTAAATTATAAAATTATTAGATGTTTTGTGTTCAGAGCCTTACGGTTAGGGCAGGGTGGAGAGGGTTACGGCTTTTTTAAAATGTTTATGGCGTAACGCCCCTTATTTTAAAATCTGGTAGGCTTATGTGGCGTAATAATGTCATAAACATTGTCAATCTGTGTGTGTCTAAATATACTATGTTCAAATCAAATATTGATTCGATTTCTAGCAATTATAGTGTAATTCACAATTACAAAAACATAACATAATTGTATTTTGGTTCTCAAGCCCCACTGTGGGGGGCCAGATACTGACTATAAAACCAGTTTGCATTAAAGGACTTGCCAACAGGCTCTCTAATGTGTCAGTAGCCTTCATGATTGCATGGGTTAGGGGTCGTTTTAAAACTATAAAGAGGATGCACCTAAGTGTACTTTGACTTTGAGTATTGACATTAGTTCTAGCCTATTAGGACAGATTGCAATAATTTAAAGATGTGTTTGTTGTGAGAAAATAAAGCTGTATGGCACAAAAAACATAGTCCTTGTGCCCTTTGTATTCTCCTTTGACACAGTAAAGACTAACGTATTTAGTCAGCGGTGGGTTTTCATTCACAGAGAGCTGAATCCTCTAAATCTGAACAATTAAAGAAGATCCTGACCCTTGTTGAACTTTTGCACATTTTTGCTTCATCTCCAGTTAAATTCATTAGAGTCTGTGATTGTTTAAACCACAGACACAAAGATGAGACAAAACCAATTCTGTTGACAATGCTTTATTTATCTAGCTACATTATAACTATAAATACAATATTTCTGAACATTTTTTTGTTATTAATATTATTACAAACAATGTATTGAAAATAAATTGCATAAGTCTTGTGTAAGGCAATGCAAAGGGTATTTTGGCATTAAGGCGCACACTACAAAGGTAACATCTTTGTCACACTAAGCATCCTGCATCTGACTCCATAACAAAACATGAATAAATGCTGACTGCCACGTGTGTAAAATGCTTTTAAGTGGGACACTGAGTAGTTTTCTTTCATACAGGCACAGGCTTCATTGACTCTTAACTCAAAATTAAAGCACACACTTCAAAGTGAAACTAGTAAAGCTCAAAAGGCCAAAACACATTTTCAAAATGTGTAAAAAAAAAAAAGGATTTAGTGTTCTCTTTCAAAGACACCAAATCTAGTTAGAAACATGAAAAACTCAAACAATGCTTCAAATAACAATAAAAACTATTGGACACTTTGGCATTTCTTCTACTTTGTTAATCTTGACTATACATAAACCACATGTAATAAATGAAAAGAAACTGCATTAACAATATATTAGAGCATCTCTTCGTCTTCACAACTCTTGTAATGCATATATTAAATATATCCTAACTTTATCAAATAACATCATACAAAAACATCAATAAGTTTGTCTTATCCATTTATGCTGGTAGAGAACCAAAATAAATAGACTGAGCAAACAACTGAATCCACCTTCAACACACAAGGTGTAAACTAGGTCTTTTCAGTTATCTATAAAAGGCACCTTGGTGTATTGTTTTCTTTTAAGATGATCAAATGCTATGCTATAAAATGTATGGTCTGTAAGATGGCTGTGCAGTGTGAGGTATTGCTTCAGTTGTACAAAACCCACTCTCTTTACTTAGTTCAAAACTAACCTTTTCTATTCACTTTTTCAGATGAAAACTGTGTCATACACAGGAAAACACCAATAAGTCTACGTGTATGTTTACATAATCTATGTTATAATGGCATTAATGCAGTTTAATATGTCCTTTTTAATATATAAATTGCACTCTATAACCTATAAATATGTTTAAGTGCACCTAAAAATTAATAGATTAAGAGAAGTAAAGTAACTCAAGGAGTGTTGAGAAAATGTGCAGCTTTGCTCATGTTCCTCTAGCCCTAGGCAATGTAGGTAAAGGACTACTGCATATCGGTCTGTTTAGAGGAACAGGTGTCAGTTGAAATGGAGTGTAAAATTTATCAGAATGGTGCCATGTTCTCCAGTACACAAATCTTCTCTATTTCTGTCCAAGTTTGTTCACCTTTAAAATTCAAAAACATTTCAAAGCAATAATAAAACACATGAAAATATACGTTCAGTCTTAGTCTCCTGCCAGTACAGTTTCTGAGGATGGAACATGTCTCCATAGACCTGACTTTTCTTGAAAATCTTCTCATTTATGGTTCCTCATGAAATATTCTTAATATTACTAAGCTGGCGACAGACCACATATTTCATAAAAGAGACCATGCAAACAAAACGCTACCAAAGATAAAATACTTCAAACCTTCATTAAAAATATAAAACAATACAGGGCAAAAAGTAAATAAACCAAAAAGTACCAAACATATTCTAAGCAGACACCTTCATCCAGTGGGGACGGCTATCATCACCAGCAAGAAGCATTGGCTAACATAGTTAATACTCACAAAACATACTAATAAATGACATTATCTTCCAATAGTCTTCAATGGTATTCGTTTGTCAGTAGTTTGACAATTTACTTCCTTTGCATCCTGTTTTTGTTACATGGTTTTATGACAAACCATATCTTAAAAAGATGATCTTAAATGTAAATATAAAGACTTAAATATCTTTTCTTCATAAATACTTGATTGTACCTTCAGAGTGGTTGCCTAAAATGAGACCTTTTGTTGATGTTGGTTACTTTGAAAGGAATATTGTCAAAACTTTGAGCAGAAATGTTTCATAGCGTCATAGCATAGTTTGACGACTGTTGTCCAAAACTGATGTCAACCTGAAAGGATTCCACTGTCTTTGTGTAAAAGCATTTCTATGATATTTTAGAACACTTAAGTCCAAATATATTTGTTGAGAAAGAAGATTCTTAGCCATTTTGATGCATAGTTCAATATGTCTGATACACATCATGAATAGGCAACTGGAAGGCAGCGGCTGGAAAGGCCTGGGGGACTGCGTAACCTGCGTATCCTCCATAAGCTGCTGCTGCTGCCACAGCGGCGTTCTTCTGCAGGGCGGCCAGAGCAGCTGAGTTGGCAGCATAGTTTGTAATAGGCATATACCCAGCTCCATAGAGGCTGTTGGCAGTTGGAATGCGCTGCACACTGTGTGCCATGGCATACACAGGCGTGATTGGACGACCCTGAGGAAAAAAGAATTCAAAAAGACTTGGTTACCATTATTTTTTGAAGTTCATCCAATTGAACAATAATAAAATATCAAGCTATGCTATGACGTGTACCTGAAATGGCGGAGGGGTGGAGACAGAGGGGAGCACTGTGTTGGCTGCAGGAGTGCTGCTGTGCTCAGTGTGTTGCATCGTCAGAGGGTTGATGAGGTGCTCCACTGTGTGCACCTTCCCTTCCTCCATCAGTTTGGCTGCAGGAGCAGCACTGAACACTGGGTATTGTCCCCCAAGAGTCTGCAACGCCACTGGATAGAGAAAACACCAATATGAACATGACACCCCCAAACTAAAAAAGGATTTGTTTGCTCTATAAAACTAAAAATGCATGCACATAAGTTGCAATGGAAGCATTTTAAAAACTGAAGTTAATCATACATTAGCACTAAAAGCACATGTACACACAAGAGTTAAAGGAGATAATAAAGTGAAAAGGTTAGAGAGCATGCAGTTTGAGTGTGATTTGGATTATGATGTCGTTAAACTGTGGATTAACCCCAAAGCCCCAACACGAGCACGTATCAACACAGAGACACACAGCGGTGAACAACACTATTGTTGTACAGAGACAAAAGTCTTTTGAGTGAGATCCAGGTCCTATAACTCCATACATACTCTGATCGAGCACCAAGGAAAGTAAGTTCAAAGAGTTACAAAATACTGACTGTTACAATGACGGAAATCTAACAATGACATATTAATTACAATTTTAAGTTGAATCAACACATTCACACGAGCTGTATTATTCGGATTGATAACACAACTTTTTGGAATTGGATTTTAGATAAGGAATTTTTTTTTTTTTTTAAAGCATTGTGATTATGTTACATTTGAGGACATTGCAGTATAGGTAATGTAAATGTGAGCATGCAAACAGCAGTAATTGAACACCAGAAATTGCTCACACCAGAGAGGTAAAAAGAGGACGGAGAGGACAGTGTCAGAGGTAAGCGATGTGCCAGGGCATGACTTAGGGCTATCTCACTGACTTGTGCCAGGCTTGATGCCAACTGGGTTGACAGAGGCTGCAAGCTCCAGAGTGGGCACCAGCTCATAAGGCTTTTCGGTCTTGGGTTTGCCCTCATGGTAGCGGCTGTAGATGCCACGACCAGCAGAGTAACCCCCCAGGTATGAGCCACGCGGTCCAGGGGTACGGTTGCCTGAAGTGGCACGACCACGCCCTCGCACAGTACCTGCTTAAAATACAGGAATCACATGACAAGGGGGTGGGATTTAGGGCTATCACTGAGGAAGAATATTGCGCTGTTTCTGTTCAAAATACAACGCTGTAATTGAATCTAAAAGTCTGTTTTGTTTTGGGGACATCTTGAGTTTTGGATATTGTGATTTTTCCTTTTTCTCCTCTGCATTGTTCCGGCATAGAATGGGAGGAGACAGTACAGCAGATAAGAATGGTGTTAGAAAATGTACAGTGGCTCATGTGGTAGAGAAGGTCATTGTTCATTAAAGGTAATGAAAAATAAGGATGTGAAAAATTACCATTGTTTTGTATCAGTGGGAATCCTTTAAAGAGAAAACAAAATGATTGTTCAAGATTTTCCTAATACCCAAAGACCACAAGTAATCAATTAATGGGCATTCATTAGCATTCATTAGTCCATCATCACCTCTAATTTTCTAGAACATATTTATGATTTACTATGAATGTAATATATTGTATTTGGGTTCACAATAATCAGCAAAATCCCATCTAATGATCAGAAATAGAGCAAGAGTTCAGAAGTTACCTTTGACAAAGTAGTCCCTGTTGGGTCCAATGAGAGTGCTGTAGGGGTAGCCGTAGTAGGCCAGTGTGTAGGGATCGCACTGGTACACATAGCTCTGCGGGGCGGCCTCTGGGGCAGCAGACGCTCCCTTAGAAGCCTTCTGTCTAGAGTACTGCTCCTTATCCACCGGCTTGGCGAGTGTCACTTCTATGCACGACCCCTCCACCTCAGTGCCGTTCAGGTGGTCCATGGCCAGAACAGCATCATCTCGAGACGTGAAATGGACAAAAGCATAGTCACGGATTTTCTTGACCCGCTCCACACAGCCGGGGTTCCATTGGCTAAACACCTGGGGATAAAATGATAATTGAAAATGTAACTTTATAAACCTGATGTTCGTAGTATGTGAGTAAAGAGGTCAATAAACATCTATGTTACCTGTCTGATTGTCTCCTCACTGGTCTCCATCATCAGATTCCTGACATAGAGGATCTTCACTGTTTCCATGACATCCTCATCTACATCGATCTCAGGTTCTGCCCAGTCCACTGCGATCTGATGGCCCCACAGCTGAATGCGTCCAGGCATCAGCTTCCTTCGAGCCATGGCTGCTGCGCGATGAGATTCATACTCAACAAAGGCAAAGCCACGGTTTTTCATCTTGTCTGCAGCGCTCGCATAAACTATGACATCCAGAACACCTTCCGTCACCTTGGAGACCTCCTCCAGGATTTCCTCACGTTTCTTGGTCTTGGGTATACCGCCAATAAAAAGGCGGCAGTTGTCCACTGAGGAGCAGACGCCAAGTAGCCGCCCAGGTCTCACTTCATAGTTGTTGAGCTCCCGTACAGCGCGCTTGGCTTCGTGTTTTTCTGTGTACATCACAAACGCATAGCCACGGTTCTTTCCATCAAAGTCCATCATTAGACGCATCTCATAGATGCGCCCCACTGACTCAAACACCGGCACTAGCTCATCTTCATAAACGTCTCGTGGGATCTTGCCCACAAAAATCTCGCAGCCTCGTGGAGGAGAGGGACCATTCCAACCAGGTGGGGGACCATATTTACGCTGCCCATTTTCTTGGACCATGGTGTAACCAGTGCGCTCCATCAGTGCTAACAAAGTGGCTTCGTTGGGTGCACCTGCTACACCTTCAGGAACACTCATCTGTCCATGCAGCGAGGTGTGGGACGTGCTGGAGGCTTTGGAGGGTTTGGACAGGGCAGAGTTATTGCTCATTGCTGAAGAAGAAGCTGAATCTTCTGCAGTCATTCTGACAGAACCATCAGATTCTGGGCCTAAAAAACAAAAAAGTATAACATTAGACATACATGTAATGTTAATCATGTAATAGAGAGACTACTACTACTAATATATACTCTCAAGTAAACTATATATGGACATCATGTGACCTGGACATAAACATAAAAACACTGCATGTATAAACCTCTTTATCGGAGCGTTTACAACCTTGTTTTGCAGTTTCACAGATTTCATGTTGACCTCTGACACTTGTCGGCCACAATGAAGGGCTGTAAACCCTGAAAACACTTGCTCAAAGTTCACTTAAGACTTGGTCATATGCCCATATCTCTACAGATACGGGTATAACAGGACAAAAGTGCACTGCTGTTTCCACTGACACATTTACAAACACAGTTTATGCACTAACTTGACCAGGCCTAAGATGATACAAACTGAAGCGATACAAAACTGAAGAACAGATCAGATAAAGTTTGAAAGGCAATGCGTTTGCGTCACAAGATTGCAGGATGGAGATACTGTAGGTAAGGAAGTCAACAAAGGTTAAACGCTACAAAGCCAGGGCGTCATGGTAACGCCAGGGTGAATAACGCTCTCATTCACCCTGACCCTTTAAACACTCACAGCACAAACGCAAACTCTTCTAGTGTACTGTCCTTGTGTAAAGAGTACACAGACTTCGCCAATCATAAACATGTCCTAAATTAAAAATGTAACGTATTTATTTATCTTATTGTAAGTCCTTAAAAGCTGTGGGAAGTGACACAGAACAACTAATCACACCTGTTCCTTTATGCAGTCAAGGATGAAGGGTATTACCTGAAAAAGATGCACACACCTCACACAAGAGGGCATGTTTTGCAATATGAATAAGTGAGTACTTATATACACAAATACAACAGCAATACATAAATTGTGAACAATATATATAAACAGGTGAAAACTTGCAGCAACACTATGCAGTGCAGCCCACTGTGTTTCTGTGCCTCAGTCCATTCTTGATTTGTTTCTTTTGGCTACATCTCTTATCAGCCTTATCTGGAAGCACTGATGACAAAGGGAGGACAAAATTCACACTGGGAGTTCTGCCCAGTGATAACGAGGTCCTTTCTACTGTAGACCTTTAGGATGCAGTGAGTTCTTGACTCCTGCCAGACCAGGGTTGACTGTATTGCTGTATTGATGAGCACAGTAGAGCCAACAACATATCATCAAAAGACTATCTCTCTGGGTTGAATCTAAACATGACAGAGTGTGTGCGTGTGTGTGTGTGTGTGAGAGAGCATGTGCGTGAGTGAGTGTGTGTGTGTGTGTGTGTGTGCGCACTGTGAACAGAAGGAAACCTGAGGCAGTGGCAGCAGGTAGATGATTAACTTTGGTCGGCACAGCTTTAAGTCACATCACACTGAAGGGATTAACACAAAATATCTTTATGTAAAAAGACCTCAACAAAACAACATCACTGCATCTCTACAGTGCAACAGGAGAGGTGGATGTCCTCAGGTCGGTCAAAGGTTGTGACACTGCTTGGACAAATGGGTAACCGGGCCAATCTGAGAGTTAAAATGTGGCTGAGACGGCACATAACTGTGTTTATGATTGACCGGAGCACCTGATTTGTGATGTGTATTAACAGACTGTTATAGGAGTTGGAATTATTTTAGGAGCAGAGTATCAGTGTCCTCAATATTTTTCTATAAGCAACACTTTAAAGCTAAGTGCTGGTGCTCCAATAAGAATAAGCTATAGTCAACAAAAATGTCTAATGTCCACAAGGAAGGCCAACTTGACTTGATCCCTACAGTCCTTCTGTAAATCATAGACACTTACATACATACATACATACATACTTTATAAGTACATACGTACATAAAGTCAAGTGGATCCACTCCTTTTTCCCTTTTATGAGTGACAATAGACCACACCTCAGAGAAAAACACAGCTTTAGTTTCATACAAAGATAGAAACAAAAATAACTAAAGCATAGTTGTATAAGAACAACATACAGCCAGTGATTAAAAAAAATAATACATTTCTAGATACAATGACAATGGACTTGATAAAATGGCAAAAACACAGGGAAGTGAGACTGAAACGCAGCCTAAACCCTGAGAAACGTTTGTGTGTTCGAGAGCTGGTGGTGGAGAGGAAAGAGGAAGAGACGCCGGGAGAGGTCAGATGAGAGAATAGTTACCTCTGTTGCTCCACTCCGCTGCCGGCTGCCTGCTCTGGGAGTGTGGGCCCACCTTCATGAGAGACAGGTACAGCAGGGCACAGAGCTGGGCCGGCCTCCTCTACTCACACAAGAGGGCGGGCGCTACACAGGTAGCTTTGTGGGCCTCTGTCTCAAACTACCACTGGATATTGTTGAGCGTATTATACAAACTACTGCAGTTTAAAATGGTAATTGCTCCAAACAAGTAACAACAGCGCGACTCTTTATTATATACTTGAAATAGGAATGGCACCATGGGTTTGCTAAAGTTGTTACGTATGAAGTCTGGTCTTTGAATAATGTTCGTTTCTTAAAGAGGCTTAAAACGAAACAATTTGTCAGCAGCACATGAAGCAGGCGGGCTTTGAGCAACATAAGACTTCACATTTAGTTAAGATGGCTTAACTTGAGCAAACATCCCACACCTTCCTGGGCAGTCAAGAGAGCAGAAAGAGAGAGAGAGGATCCACGTGAAGGAGTTTGAAGAAAACTGTGCAGATGGGGTAACGGGGCAAGAGTTTAAAGTGTCTGCATGTGTTCACGGACATTTGTTCAGCTGCATTCAAAACTCGTCCCACATTCTGAGGACACATAACCGGCAGAGGACGGTTACTTAGCACAAGGATCGACTCAACTGAAGCCAAGTGGACAGATTAGAATCTCAGGAACCACTTGATAACAAATCAGTTGTAAAACAGAGAAATGAATGAAATGTATATTGTGTTAAGGTGTGCCACAGGGTGTGCTCCATTGATAATAGGATCTTTGGGTTTGTCGGACATTTGACTAAAATCAGAATCTTACTGATCAAGCAGCAAAAAACAATTCACCCAAAGTCATCGCGTAAGGCCTGTCAAGATGGAGACGAGCCTGCTCTGGCCAGCGAACAAAGGGCTAATCAAAGGTCAATTGCTCAGATCAATGGTTAACAGAGAATCCCAACAGAAGGGCAGCAATAGGCCAACCATATTTATTTAACCAAGTTTATCAATCATCTAACAGTCTTCTAGATGCAGCACTAACCTGTGGGTCAGGAGGATTTAAGAGTAGTTGACACTGGAGTGGCTCTGTACAGAAATCTGAAGAAGAGCTATTCTGAGGCTGAACCGTATCCCAAGATTATTAAGCTATACTCCTTCTTACATCGTACTGCCATCTTGTGCCGATAAGGGAATTTAAACACCCCATGGCGATACCATTTAATGTAAAATAATCATGATTATGGAAAAGCTTATCAGATTTAATGAGGTTGCCTGCCACAGTGTGTGTCTGATAAGTCTGAAACCTGGCACAAAGGCAAAGCATATCATGAAGTAGGAATAAAATCAGAGATAAAACTTTGTGTAATCAGTATCAGGAGTCTGCTGGACTGTCATCTCGCCATATAAGTCAATGAGTAGCGTGTCACAAGATCACAAGTTGAGTTGTTTATTTCTGTAGAGTGATATGACACAGAGAAGCGCACCACAGTGGTCAGCCCCACGCTGGCCTTCTTGGAAGCAACTCTTCCCAAAAACTACAGCTTTTACCCCTTGACTGGAGTGCCATTTATACTGATAGATAGTATCTTAACATTTATGTATTTAAAGTAAAGTAGATCTAAGTTAAATTAGTAAATTATCTGTCATTTACAAAGAAAGAAAAGTCTGAAATCTTATGAATGAATAATAAATAAACAAAACATAGTATTTTAGTGATTAATCATTTGTTGAATAAAGCAAGAATTATGGGGTGAATCTAGTTATTCGATGACGAATCTTGTTCCTAATATTATCTCTCCTCCAGTATCTTTAACCGGCCTCCATTTTTTAATTTTGCATGCTGTACCTGTCACCCTCATTCCTGCAGTTCACTCATGCTCAAAGTGGAGCAGTGGGGAGGAGGTGGGCACAGAGGGGTCGCAGAGGACGGAGGAGGGGGTTCAGCTGGGAAAAGCACAGATGGATAAGAGCACAACAGGCTAATAACTGCTCAAGAGGTGACCCTGTGTTCCTGGTACATCTCCTTGGGCCTCCCTCGGAGAAAGAAAGCGGAATGAGTTTGGACAATGTCAGGTCAGTTGGAGTAACACCACAAACATGATGATTCCACTTGATTCTCCATCAGTACAGACCCACGTGTAAACTCGAAGCATGAGGATTACAGTCCCAAAAACAATACCATTCTAACTGAGATTAGGGTAACGATGGTCATAACAAAATTATTCAACAATGATGAATGGCTGCTCGGCACAAAACCTCAATTCTTAAATACATTTGTTCCTGTAAAGCAGGGTCCGGGTCGGATGAAAATGTCAAATGCCACTGCTTATTGCCACATGGCTGAAAAATATCTTATAATTTCTAATCAGAAGAGCCGGTTTACCTCTTGCACTAGCTCAAAGGAGCTTTACTTGCCTAGGCAAACACATTCCTTAGGCTAATCAGCTAGCCAGTTCGAGGCCATGGCAGACATTATTTCACTGAAGCTGCCGACGTCACACACCTGTGACCGGCCTTTAGTGTCACTGTCAGATTGTATGAAGAAAGCACAAAGTGACACTTAATTTACAAAAATCATATGGCATCAGCATATTACAGTACTTTCACTGACTAACACTGGACATAACATAACATAACAACTCACGCTGTCAACTATTGATTAACACACAAAAAACACACTCATGCACAAATCTTGTGTTTAAACAAACACTTTGGAAATATTAAGTGAAAAGAATGACTTTTAATACTAATAAAATATTTCTGTTAAAGTCACACCGCACATAAATAGGCCTACTGCTCATTTTACAGGGTTTAAAGTCCACACATTATATGACGTGGGTCCCGGAAGTCAATAAAGTAATTGCACTGACCATGCACGTACTAGTTATGGAAGTATTTCTATCCCCCACCTTAAACTCACACTTGAACACACTCATCCAACGTCATGCCACTCTACAGGTTTCACTAGTTTCCCTCACAAGGTCAAGGGTAAGAAAACTGTTGTCCGTTTGCAGCTATTCAGGGCTTCACAAAGTTGTAAAACAGGTACGACAGCTACGGAACATTAGAGATATCGAAAGGATAATAGATTATGAGGTTGAGCAAAAGTAGTGACAAAACAATTTCCCTAAATATTAAGTTTGGTTGAGGAGAAGGAAATTCACTGTACCTGTCTCCCAATCTGAGCAGTGTGGATCAGGCAGAGGCAGGCGCGGAGTCCTGGTCTTTGGAGTCTCGTCGCTCATTCACACTGGGCTCAAATACTTTTGTCCATTCACTTCTTCACAGGTGCTGGTGGGCCGTGGCAGCAGGACAGTCTCCTTCCCTGGCTGTGGAGAGTGGCAGTAAGAAAAGGTGCGTTAGTATTTACTCATTCTAAACGGCGTGTGCACAGAGGTGGGGCTAACCGCACAGGTACCTTCCACCTCCCTCTCCGTCTCACAGCTGATAAGGAAAAACACCAAGGAAAGGTAAAGGATGAAAGGGCAGAGGGTGTGACGCAGGACCAAAATGTTTGAAACTATTAATACAATTTACATATATGATTAATTTTGTTGTTAACCTTTGACTTTCACAGCCAGCAGAGTGTAGAGCATGAAAAACATTAATATATATTTATTAAAGTATTAGAGTTGTCAGAAATGATTGTTGCGTGTCAGGTAAAATAACATGAACAGTAAATGTGATCCCCATGATTCATTTAATGGTGCATTCAACTGCGGTTTAAACTTCACCATAATGTGAGAGATGGCAATGACATTAGGATAAATATTTCTTATACTTTCTCTGAACGTCTGAAGTTTTTCATATTTGGTATATGATTTTTGGTGAACATGCAAGGAAGCATGTACAAAACAGCATAAAAATGTATTCAAAATGCAGGAAAAGGTTTCACTTTTAGGCAGAAAGTTTGGGGTCAGGGAAAAGGAGACAGTCCTTGTGACAATGCATGGAAGCGTGGGTAACCTTAAAAACCCTAAAAGAGAACGATGTCTATACTCTTATCAAAGGGGTGTCGCAGGGGCTCCACCAAAACCCCTGTATGAGTGACACATTAACCAACAACTCTGTTAATAAAGGACGTGTAATCACTGATTCTTAAGATTTTGGCAGCTCTCACAACCTGCTGTGGAGAGACAGTGCAGAGTCCACGGATCAGAGAGACTTGTGTAAAATGTGAAGGCCACAGAGGGCCATAAAGCTTATAAAAGGTGATCGTGACTTAATGTGCACCTGAAGAGGGGCTGAAGAAGAGGGGCTGAAGCATATTATGACACCAACTGACTGTCCTCATTTTACAACCTTTCCCCCCCCCAAAAAGAATTGCCTAATTTAGAGAAACAGAGAAGAGGTAAAGGAATAAGTGCATAACAGCTGGCTGAAACGAGGGATTCACAAACGAGCTTAGACGAGTGGCTTTGCTCCAGGTTTCAGAAAGGCATTTTTCATTACGCAATTTTTTGTGATTGCTCCAATAATTATTCTTGATTAAACTTCTATTAATTGCTCAACCATTATAGATTCTAACATAAATGTCAATCAGCGATGTTGTTTTAGCAATTCAAAAACACACGGCAAAAAAATTACAACTTATCCCTCAAGATATTTTTTGATAAAAAAAGTACAAAAGTCTATAGTCTTCAGTCAAAGCATCTTGTCATTCAAATGTGACCTAAAAAAACATTACCTGATGCATTTGTACTAGGGCTGTACTCAAAATCTCGCATTGCTAATATACCATGATAGACTTCTAGACAATACGCATATCGATACAGAGCTACAGTATCGTGTTAAAAAATAGACAGAGTTCTACACTTATCAACCTGTTGATGCTGCATTAAGACTGAAGCTGCTGAGCTGAAAAGTGGTGACTTATTCAAATGGCAATTGTATTCAGATTTTAGAAGCCATTGTGAACATGAAACTCACATGTATTTTGTTATTCTACATGATCAAAACATAATTTTAGTCATTGGTAGTCATTTTACTTTAGACATTTTAAGAATATCCATGCATCAGAACCCATATTGTAACAGGTAACTCAGAGTATTGGTATTTGTATTGAAGCGTGAGGTACTGGGCAATACCAAGCCCTAGTTTATACAATGTCCAAACTAAAGCAAGACGAAATAGGTTTTCTTTTCTTCAAAATCCAAACAGAAAGTAAAACACCCAAGTGAAACCCAATTATGGCTTGATTTGTAAGAGCTCAAATTCCCATGGTAAAATTATCCACAGAATGAAGACACCGGAAAGTCAACACTCATGTACAACCACTCAGCAAAAAAAATGATGGGACAGAAAAACACAGATGTCAGATATGGCCCGTAAAAGTGCTGATATATTCTAAAAGTTTGCACACAAAGATTTGACTTGTATCAACCAGGAAATGTCTGGTCCAGTCCAGTTTGAACACTTCCTCATTCAAAGTGTCGCCTCACATCCTGAGGCTGCTGTCAACCAATCTCTGCGTCTGATGAACAAACATGACTCAGCACAAAGTGCAGCCCTCCCTCCCATTCAAACACTCAAGAGTTTTTCCTCCATCCTAAAGAAACAAGTTTCCCCTTTTGAAAAGCAGTCAGCTGACACTTTGGTCACATGAACCAATGGCTGAACGAGACCCGGCCACAGTTACTGCCAAGGTCAAACAGCAAAGTGCGGTATCAAGAAAAAGCCTGAACAAAACAGGCCGTCATCGTAAGTGTTGACCAGAGCCTCTCGTCATGTGGTCACACACCGCTGAACGTCAACGTGATTCCAGCTCATTGCCCGCACTGAGTGACTCTCTTCAGCACGTGAGAGAGCTTTTAATAACAGCCCAAGACACAATGGACAAACCACACTTAAATCCACTTAAATCCATGACTGCATAGCATAAAATATCTTTTCAAATTATCTAGTTATTTATTCATACATCTGTTTAGTGGTTCATTTGTATGGTCATAACAATAA
The DNA here is from genome assembly GCA_015082035.1 of Chaenogobius annularis. Lineage (NCBI taxonomy): Eukaryota > Metazoa > Chordata > Actinopteri > Gobiiformes > Gobiidae > Chaenogobius > Chaenogobius annularis. The sequence continues at coordinate 465,147 of BJKM01000016.1, forward strand.
ATGTGTATTATTTTTCAGTTTAAATGTAAATGTTTATTTTAATTTCTTTATTCATCTTTTTTTTTCATAGTTGAGATTACACTTCTAGATGCTGAAACTATGTGGTCTCGATTGCATCTGAGTAAGAGCACATAGTAAAACATCTGTAAAAAGCATGAAGTTAAATCTTTAAGCTAATGTCCTTTACAAGGACTGACAACAAACAAAAGCTGCACATTGTCAAACAACAAGAACACAAGGGAGAAGAGATAAGACTGGCACAGCACATGAAGTCATAATAAACCTCATTATCTATGATAGAGATGATGCTAATCATAGTTGAAGGCAACTTCCAGTATTTGTCTTAATACTTTTCATAGTTTCAAAATGATTATCAGTTACAAAGCAAAAGCAGCTCTCACTGTGACACTGTGTTTATGGATAGTTATATCAATTAAGTCTATTCAAGCTCATTTTCATTTAAATGAGAGTGATTTAATTTCATTGACTAAAGCCACTCCTCCGCAGGTCTGCCAAACTGAAGTCGTCCACCTCGTCTCTTGGTCTGGGGTCTGAACAACAAGTCCATTGTGTGTAGCAGCAGGTATGCAGAGGCTCGCCCCAGAACAAGAGTGTTAAAGTGAGGAGACAGTCTGATGTCTTCACCAAGAGAAAGTGAAGATCCAAAGAGGCATACCAACATAGTACACACATAAGGTGCAGTGAAGGGGGGGACAGAGGATGAGAGGTCACACAGAGGTCACAGGTGAGGTGGGGGTGGGGAGGAGGAGCTAAGAGAGGGTGTTATAGTAATATTTACCATACCTGTTTATTATTAAGGCCAAGTGCAATATGCGTTAAACTTGTGATGAAATATTTACTGAAAATGACAAATGACATACTGGTTTGTATTTGTATTTGCTAAACAATAATTGTGAACAATCAAAAACAACATTCATGAATACGCTTTCGTCATATGTGCAGGGCACTATTGTAGGATCAAGAAACTTTGGGTTTATTTGAAGCAAAAATCTCTTCTCTTTTCCATCCTTGATACTGCTGCGACTGAGCGTTTGGCCGATCTGAGGCTGGCTAAAGAGGGAGGTACATGGGGTGCACAAGAGGGAAGAATGCGGCCATTGTGCTTTTCAGGTATGTGTGTTTGTGACAAACAGAGTGTGTGTGTGGTCAGATCTAGTTACAGGTGTTTCATAAACAACACAATAGTGTGAACAGCTTCTCCTCTAACTCTTTCCTTTTCACAGCAATAGTCTCTTCCCTTTAGATACAAGTTAGAGCAGGATTAAGCTTATGCACTTGTTTCACACAAACCACGATGAATGTGGGCTTCCTCATCTCAAGAATAGGATGGTCATGTGACTACCATGTGACAAAACCAATACAGTGTCTGCATGTGTGGGATTTGTGCCGCTGCTGCATTTTCTCTTCCTTATGATGGAAGTTTAGAAAGAAAAACAAATCATTCTTCTTCATCAATTTAGCAAAAGAACCAAGCTTTTTCTCCATCCTCTTCCTGTTGCCCTTGTTTGAGAAGCATCCTCTATCTGCTTTCTTTTTGTGTTTCTGAAACTAGAGCAGCCCCAAACAAAGCTGATCCCACTAAGGTCACACCATTCAGTGAAGGAAAACGAAATGCTGATATAAACTCCTATCTGAAATGACAGCGTTCTTCTTTTGTCACTGTAGGATATGATACAGAGTGTTGAGAGATAAGGAACGATGAAATCAACAGTCACAGCCTGCATTTTAGCTCAACAATGCTGAGCAGTTTGATGAATCACTATTAAATACTTGGACTATATGTCTTTACAGTTGGCAGTAGAAAATAAGTATTCAGGTCTGACCAGCACATCAACACGCCCATGTCTTTCACACACCTAGAGCTGCATGAGGCAACTATTTACAGTATTCACAGGCAACAGATTTCCAGTTTAGATGAAGGGCACACAACGAGAAGCAAATAGTACAAACTACTCAAACTGAAGTCTTTCTCTGTCACCATCACATCATTATAAAATGAATAAATACAATTCAGTGAGATTAAAAGAAATTTCTTTTCTGAGGCATTGGTACCATTCTATTTCGGTTTCAACTTCCTGTAATAAAGGACATTTTGAGGACTTTTACCATTCAAAAGATATTATATTAGGTTTATTAATGGCTATGGCAACAGTCCTTTTCATCGTTCCCCATAAGCAAACCCTTAAATAATTCACTCAAACAAGTTTCTTAATATCTCATTTTGTTTGCCCTGCTCAACCAGTTTGTGCAATACACTCAGACAAGTTAACACACAAAAAGAGGAGACAAGGCAGCTACACACTCGCTCCACACAAACAAACATTGAGTTTCTGTCCTCTAACCTTGTAGTGAAGGTTAGAGCAGTCAGCCGGGTCAACACTGGCCCAGCTGAAGAAATGTCCTTCCAGATACCCACTGAGTGAGTATCAGGAGGGAAAACAAACCCCCCAATAGCCCCACAGATAACTTCGATACCACAGCATTTTGACCTTTTACACACATTTATGGAAAAAGTTCAACATTTAAGAGCGTTTTTCAGAAAGCTAACCTGTTGGATGATGGGATGTGTAGTCGCAGAGTTTTCAACTGCCACAATTCAACACAAGGCACTGGCAAGTCACTTTCTCATCCTCCTCTCCTTTTTTTGTCTTCTCGTGTGAGCTGTCTAACAGGTTTGCCCCCGCCTTGTGTTTGCTGTCAACGCGCCGGCTGCCCTCACTGCTAGGCCCCCAGAGCTTGGAGTGAAGGCACGTTCAGCTTTTCAGATAGACTGGGAACAAATCAGAGTTTCTGTTCTTTCTTTTTTTTCCTCGTATGTGTGTCTGTGTTTGTCCCTGTCCTATGCTCCAGTCACGATAGAACTTGTAGACGCAACAGCGGGAGACAAGAGGAGGGAGCGCACAAGGTCTCGTGGCGGAGGAGAGCGGAGCGAGGCGGCGTGCGTGCAAGGTGCCGGAGTGCAGCAAAAGACCACAGAAACAAGAAAGAAAGAGAGGGAGAGAGAAAGAAATAGAGAAAAGGAGGGTGGTGGTGGAGGAGGAGGATACAGAGAGAGGAAGGCCAGGAGTAATTAGTAAGTCTGTACCTGACTCTCACTGACATAAGCCCCGCATTCCTCCAAAGTGAGGAGGGGGGGTGAGAGCTGAAGAGAACAGAGATATAAACACACTAATGATCCCACAGAACACCCACTATTCCACTCATAAGAAGAAAATCTAAAAAGAACTTACGGCACACCATTGTCGGCCACACTCTCTCCGGTCAAGGCAGAGTGATGAGAAAGTCAGAAACGTATCCAAAACTTGCTGACACTTCCAGGGCTCACTTTTCCTCTCTTGTGTCAGGTCCCCCGCGGTCGACTCTACGTCTGCTACTGTCTCACTCGGTCTGTGTATGGTGTACACACTCTACCTGCTCCTGAAACTCACCAAACCTGAATGAGGCTGCCCAATCCCCCAACTACTCCTCCCTCCCGCTGTATCATGCCGGATGAGAAACGCTATCCTCCTGTGGCCTGAGTTAGTCCGAGCCTGTGCTGAATCATGGCAGCTGCATTCCCCTGAAACTCCTCCATCCTCAAACCTGTGACGGGTCACCGGGTGTCTTTTACTGACCGACAAAGAAGCCAGCTTAAGCTCATTCAGAAAAGTGTCCGCGCTTAGGTCATAATGATGTGTTGTACTTTGTTGACAGGTGGGGTAAAGCCTTCAGTGATGACAGCTTTGCGGACAGTGGAAAAAAAAGAAAAACTGCTGAATAAATATAATTGTCAAGTCAGCCAGTAAAAATTGCTTTGTCAGAAGCCTTAGCTAAAAAAAAACAAAAACAAAAACAGGTTGTTTTTAATATCTGATGGTCTGCCCAGGCAACCCTTGAGTTTGGACAATATCGTGCCTGTTTGATCATGTTGTGGGGAGTTTCAACACGGCTGAACTCCAGCCTCATTCACCATTGTTCAAAAAACTGAAAACTTTTCTTTTTTTAAGTATGTGTTTGCCTACCTGGATTCCTTGCAGGCAGTAGCATGGGCGGAGTCTTGCACTTCCTTCTTCCTTGTGTCAGGTGCACTGTGCTGTGACTGTGACGTCTTTTGTGGTTGCCGGTTATGAAGGAGAGCTTTGGGCTGCAGCAGAGGGAAGCGAGGAAGCCGGCCTGGCGCCTGTTTAGAGTACAAATACACACGCACAGATAAAGTCTCTCTGCACATCCACACAAAGCAGTGGGGAACTAGCGAGCTGGTGTGTGCATAGGAAACTGAGATTGAGTCAGATGGGAACAAAAAAAAAATTTCAACACACGGCATCTGAACTCTGGCAGGGAGGGGGCAGAGTCGGTTAAACAGTTGCTCAATGCGTTTCACTTAATGCTTATTTAACAAAAGTTTTATTTCTGCAGTCATCTGTTGGAGATAAACAGCAACGATCTGACAAATAATCAATCCACAAGTTGTCATGTAATATTTTGTGTGCGAGTTCTTTTAGATTGATAATCTTGATAATCCTGACATGGCATGAATAAAAGACTACACCCAAGAATGACATAAGAAGTATTTACCGCCAACACACCTCCTTGTCAATGCTCAATTTCATCTGATCTTAGAAGCTAAGTAGGGCTGGGCCTAGTTAGTAATTGGAAGGGAGACTTTTGGGAAATAACAGGTGCCACATTAAAGCAGCAGTGGCTCGAATGCAAACTGCTATTGTTCCTTGTTTTTATTTTACCTTTATATAACCAGGATAAAAAACTCATTGAGATTAAAAATATCTTTTGCAAGAGTGTCCTAGCTAACAGGCAGCAGCACAAAAGCACAACAATAACATACAAAATGTTGCATACTGTATACGCTCACAAGTCAATCAACATAAAGTTGCAGAATGAAAGCTTTGTTTCATGTTCATTTAAAAGTTGAGCCAATTTGAAAGAGTCCAACGAAACCAGCTCATTTAATTTAAACTCCCTTTGGATTTAATTCCAAGACTGCTGCAGCGAATCTAAAATACTTTTTTCTCAGCTCTGTGCGTCCTGTGCACAGAGAGCAGGAGCAGGTCCTGAGAGTGCAGGCTGTAGGTGCTGCTGATCCTGACTTCAATGAGCTGCAGGAGATAAGGCGGCACCAACCCAAGAATATCTTTGTAAATGAAAAGATACAAGTGTTTCAATCTGTGGTTTAGCCAAGGAAGGCCACCCCACCCAGGCATACAGAACACAGTGATGGGTCAGAGACCTCAAGTTTGATATGAAATGCAGTGCACCATATAAGCACACAAAGCATCAGTAGAAGCGTTCATATAAATCCCACCGCCAAAATCAAGAACAGACATTTAAGTGTCAATAACAAGCTTCTTTCAGGCTTAAAATGATAAATATGATTTTATACTAAAGTGAAAATTTAATTTTAGTTTTAGTTTTGCAAGACACACCCACATTGTCTAGAGCAGGCATGTCCAAACTACGGCCCAGGGGCCAAATGTGGCCCTCAGACCAATTTTTGTTGGCCCTTAGGCTTCCTGCTAAGTTTGTCCAAATAACAAAAAGTAGTACTTTTAGTACTTTTTGGAAAAATTCAAGCATATTGATGTTATACCAACATAATATTAATGTTCCAAGTCTTATTAAAGGTGTGGAGGCCCATCGAAACTATGAAAATGCGAAATTTCGAATGATTTCCAACAACTTTCAACATTGTCATCATTGTTGGGTTGTCTGTGGCCCTCTGCTCCGTATAAGTTTCAAAATGCGGCCTCTGTGAAAAAAGTTTGGACACCCCTGGTCTAGAGTGAATGTCAGTATGTTAGCTGGGTGTGGAGTGAATGAATATTGCAATGTAAAGCGCTTTGGGTGTCTCGGAAAGCGCTCTATATATCCAATGCATTATTCTTATATATAATGTGTTGAAATATTACTTTTTACATCTGTGTCAACTTAAATGTCTTTACATGGGCTCTAAACAAAAGCTAACTTTGCGCAGAAAGCAGCACAACATCAGACTTTGCCCTGGTTGCTACACAATAGACAGAGAGATCTGAGACAGGCAGCAAAGAGATTCCCAGGAAATGCGCCGCTCAGACTCCAAGCGCCTGACAATGACACACAAAGCAGGGCCACTGTATCTATTCACCTGCTGCAAGTGGCCCAATCAAGCTCTCACACATACTGCATGGAGGCTGAGAAAGGAGGAAACTATAGGCTCATGTTACTATTGTACCATGTGGCGAACTGGATTTTGATTTTTGTGTGTAAACCAGCTAAAAATGAAAGTTTCAATTGGATCGTCTTTTATTTCTTACTGTTTTAATATTTCAGCTCCATTTGTCTAACTCGCAAAAGCATAAGGCTACAAGTGTAATTCATTGACTGTTTTAAGGACAGATTTAGTGGGTAGATGTGGACTGGCCCTCACAAAGCCTGACTTCAGCCCAGAACACGGGCCCTAATTAACACCAAACGTCACTGAAAACCTTTTTAATGCGCTTGAGGCTCAGGGAACCAAATCCCTACAGCAGGTTGCAAAACTTTAAGGAAAAAGTGGCTGCTTAAGTGCTTGATTGTTTATTAATAAAAGGGGTAAGATGTAGAAACAGAGTCTGATCCATGTCTGATCATCGAGACAGGTGCTTTTTTTTTATTGCACAAACAAAACCACTGGGCCAATCTGATTTCAATCATAAAAAAATATTAGTAAAACAGTAACTGGGGGGGGGGGTGGGGGGGGGGGGATAGCATGGTTTCTCGTTAAGATTAGCCCTTTATTGAAAAAAAATTCCAAGTCGGCTTACAACCACACGACCCGCCATCTCCAACGGGGCAGATTATTGAGTACACACAAACAGCCTCCAGCACACATGCAAACACCCAGACTGTGCCCTGTGGAGACCAGGCCATACTGAAGACGCCACTCTTTTGGCCTTAAACCAGTCATCCTGGTTTTCCACTAAATCACACACAACCTCACCTGCTTTCAAATCGTAGTCATATGTTCTGGCCACGCAAAAAGTAGTAGATAGTGTATAAATACAAATCTAATGGCGACTTTAAAATCTTCACTCAACACTAAAGCCTCAGGTGCTGCATGACAAGAAATCAAATGTTGCAATATCTCCCCCTATTGGCCACAAGAGTTTTCAGTGAATTTATTTGATCAGTTCAGTTAAAAAAAAAATCCTTTTAACAATGCAATTAAAGATGGGCCTAATTTTCATTGAAAGCAAACAATTAGACCACAGGGGAATTCTTATATAAATTATATGATAACAATGTAATAAAAATATGAGTAACTTAACTGGATGTGATGCAGTAGATACATTTTATGCTATTTTTAACGCTCCACTATAGAAGGTTGTTGGTATATGCTACAGCAGAAACCAGCAGAGGGCAGTGTCAGTCATATTTACTTGTTCCTTAGTAATTTCAGGACATTAAATGAAATAGTTAGTTAGTACTATACTAACTCTTAGTGCCTTCTCTTGAGACACATCACATGGTTTATCTACACTACACTTCAATATCAGTCACCAGTCAAAGTGTTTTTTGTGCTGTTTGTTGTAAATGTTTGTATAAAAGAGCAGCTGTAATACAGTATGCCTGGCATTAAGGAAATGCCCTCAATGCATTACACATTGTTACCATGACGTTTCAAACCCAGAACAAACAATGAAGTGCTTAATGGGTTTACCAATTCAAATATAAAGCATGAAAAGCGGTCACTGCACATGTTGTAATCTGAGAGGACGAGCGGAGCAGTTACTTTTTCATAAAGACCTGCTGTGACAAAGGTAAGACCCTTATGTAATTTTAACTTGTTCATTATCATCTGTGCTGCTCTGTCTCTGCCATGTCTGAATTGGACAGAGGGTTGCAATCTTTAAAGTAAATTACTACTGCGTTGAATCTGTCAATGTATTCAATCAATCTGCACAGACAGAACATTATCAAACCCATTGCACATTTTGGTCAATCCAAACTTTGTGCTTGAACATGCATAGATGATTATAGTCTGCGTCTCTAGATTAATTTTAACACTTTAATTGGAAACTAGTGGTCCCTGTACTTTGGACTTTTTAATCCTTAAAGTCCCAGTGTTGCCTGGAGAAGTGTTTCCGACCTATACTGTTCTGAAGGTTAGTGTGTCTGACTGTATGTTACTGCCTTCTCCTGGAGACACGTGAGGCAGGCCAGTGAGAGCTGGACCTTTGTCCAGGGTTGGAGAGCAGACTTTATTTATTCATGCTCATTGGACAGAGTGCCTAATTGGACCAGGTGGAGCCCAATTACCGACCTCAGTCTGCTGCAGCACTCACCCGCTCAGAGACTAGCCCGCAGATCACATGTCAGACATGGCTGACGCTGACCATCTTATTTACCTTTGTCACGCTCAGGTTCAGTTGCGAGGACCAACCTTTTAGCGCTCATAACATGGCAGAATAATACTTGTGAACCTAAGAAAATAATTTTCTTTGAATGTTAGACAAGTATTACATTTCATTGATGTCATCATGGCAGATCAAGGTAAGGGGTTCATGTTTTTACATACAAGCAGGATGTGTTTACTTACTTATGAGTACAATCTTCAGTAGACGAGTCCAGCGAAACCGTGAGAAGTGACTGTGAGAATGAGGAGGTCTCCATCTCACTTCAGGATCTGAGTGAGAAAGACAAAGAACCACTGTGCTGTGAGCCACCACCTTCTTTACCTGCACCTTCCTTTGGTGAGGTTTACACGACATATTTTTTTTCCATATTATTAAGAAATAGTTTTGTTTTTAATAAAATACAAACTTCTATAAAGTGTACATTATATTTGTTTTAAACATGATGCCATATTAAATTATAAGGCTGCCACATCAACACTCAACATTAGAAGGGATTATGGTGAAATGTATCGTGTCTCAAATACAGCTGCACGGCCTCATGTTACAGTTACCTGTAGGTCTGCAGGACCATAGAATAAGGCTAGCGCACAATTAAGCCCCCAGCAATGAAAACCAATACTCTTGTGGATACTATCAAATCCAATATATTTTGATATTTTCTACTATAGCTGAAGTAACCCTCTTCAACCTGTCCACAGCATCTGCATTATCAGATGATACTTTCCAGACAGCAGCAGCCATATTCCAGCAACTTCGGGAGGAGAAGCCAATCACACAACAACTTCTGCTTTATGGAAAAAAGACAAACACACCACTGCAATTAAACACAGACAAGACTACAGAGATTCAGGCCTACCAACTTGCCTTCAGCACACTCAAATGTATGTTCAAATGATTTTATTATATTTACCATAGCCATTAGTTACATTTAATGCTTTATATCACTTGTTCTAGGCTGAAGTATATAAACCTGACAAGGCACCAATACAAATGTCTTAACCTAGTAAACATACTGTCACAAGGAATTAATTTGATCAACAGCTCGATGGACCTCCTCTCGGAAACTCTTATCTTTATAATGAAAGCTTTTGCACCTCAGCATGTGTCAACTCCTATAGCGATTTCTGAAAATAAAATAAACTGTAGCAGAATAGATTAAATGGCACAAACTCACTTGTCATTTCTCTGGGCTGCACATTCTGGCGTGAACAGACCTGTAGGAGACGAACAGTAAATAACAGTGTACTATTTGGGCCTGTGGTTTCTTTTTAATAGATCACAAATATAAATGTACATTATTTAACAAAACAATAGACATCTTCTTACATTATAAAATACATTTGATCAATTTGAGGAAAAACACAAGCTTTGTATGTATGAGAAATTAAAGCTAAATGTTAAAAGATCTTTTGTTTCTGCAAACCTTGTGAGTAGTTTTAATCTAGATCGAATCTAGACAATGTATGGCTTTAATAGAACAATATTTGTAATATCGCAGTGACTACTCGCCTGTGTGGCTGTCCTGCTGTATTCCTGTAACGTTATGCCGTAAGAAATGAACTAATTAGCCTGATGCTAATCTTGAAGGACGCCTCTGAATAAACTCTCACGATCCAGGATGTTACTTCCCCTTGCGTCTCCTCCACTTGATTCGCTATCATTACTGACGTTTAAGCTTGAAAACTATGAATTTATTATTCAACATACATTGTTTAGCTGAAACTGGCTTTAGTATTCTGAATTAGCTACTAGCTAACAACTAGCCCGGGGAAAAGAGGCAAAAGGAAAAAGCCGTGTGTATTAAATTAAAATAATTAATCTAAATTTAAATATACAATTATTTCATAATGTATGAATTAATTAAATACATAATTATAATATGTCTTTATTATATTTGATGCATTAATAATTGTTTTGTATTTAGATCAAGATTTGCTGGAGTATATGATAACTGACAGCTGCTTCCACACTTCTCAGAACATTGTAAGTCCTTTCACACTTCCTCCCCAGTTACCTAACGTTACAGTAAACCATATGTGCATAAAGAGGCCATTTCTATGCAGGTTGGCCTGTGTTCAGAGTCAGACTGGTTATCCATAATACATTGAGCATAGTTAAGGTCTGGAAAGCTGCAAATGACACTATAAAACATTGCAATGACGCATGCATAGACAAAACACACTGTGATGTGTGCAAATGGTGGTTTTATTGTGCGATGGGAGAAAAACACCTTTTTATTATTCTGCCCACTATTTTAAACACAAAATTGGGGATTTTAGCAAAGAATGGATCTTTTTTCTGACCAAACATCTGTTGTTGTTGATTTTTTAATTTTTTTTATTTATTTTATTTGACAGCCTGGTGACATGCTGCCTTTAGCCATGGTGATGCTGTGTTACTTCCAGGAGCGAAAGTTTTCACTTCACAGTTCTTCAACTAAAGATGAAGAAGAACACCATCAGGATGTCAAGGATCTTTTTAGCAGTTTAGACAGGTTGATTTGTTTCTGTTTAGAATAAAGAAATAAAAACATACAAGAACATCTGTCCTGATAATGACATTATCATAAAATGTGATTGTGATTCTAGGTGTAAGACGAAACTTGCTGCATCGTTGGCACGGTTCCGGGTCAAACAGAGCCTACGGAGCGTCTCGTCCTTCCTACTTGATCCAGTCCGGACAAAGCAACACCAAGCTAAGTCACTGCCACTTTATGTATGGGTGAATACACTCATGTACAGGTATGTAGAACAGACCACACATTAAAGTGCTAAAAGTTGTTTACTATTTAACTCATAAGGTGCTATAGATACAATATTGACACACCATGTCATTGTTTTGTTTTTATTCTATCAGCATTGAAGAAGTGTGTGAAGCTTTGCAAAGGGCCGGCCTCTGTGAGGTGAAGTGTATGACTGAGCTAAAGGAGCTGTGTTTCTGTCGAGACAGCCTCTGCTCAGACACACTTGTTTTTTCAAAGCAGCTTCATGTTTGGCTTCAGACTAGTAGCCTCACTGCAGAACATATCATGAACATACAGGTACAGTATAGGTTAAAGTCCATTATTTTTACACCATTACACAGCCCCACAGTTTGTATAAACAGCATTGTGGTTCTTGATGCATACACAAATTCTTCTCACTGAAATATTCCTTGTTGAAAATTAACAAGATCTTACAATCAAAGCATTGGTCCATTAGGCTTGTTGACATTTCTCTCCAGGAAAGGAGTTTATGCATAGCAGTGAATGTGTTACGGCCACTGCTGTTTGATTCTGGGGACGTTTTGATGGCAGGGTCCTTCTCCGCTGTGACTGTGGCCCATGTGGCAGTCGCAGCCGCAGCTCGATCAGGACGGGTGCTCGTCTGCTGTGCTGACCATGCACCTTCACTGACAGAAGAGATCAAAGAACTTGTACTCGCACAAATGAACTTGAAAAGTGCGTAAATGTTTTTCAAACATTAATTTTGACATTTTGTTTATATTGAATATTTTGGAAAATAGGCTTAAACAAACATTTTCTTCAGACGTCAGAATACTTTCAGAATCCTTCTTCGAGCTGAATGAGTGGGAAAACACGGTGCAACATTTAAAGGTCATCCTTGTACTACCTCAGTGTTCATCCTCTGCACTTAATGATCCAGTACCCATCATGCATAGTGAACATGGAGGTATGCAGCGGAAAAGCATGAAAGTATTTGATTTACTGTTTTCAGCTACATATGTACACCTTTGCAGCGCTTAAAGACTCGATGTATCTTTTGTTTTGTTTGTTATATGTGTGTATTACCAGATTGGGAACTACTCACACACCTGTCTCATGGATTGGTACCAAAATCCAAAATCAACACACTGATTGGTCAACAAGCATTATTGTTGGGACAGGCTCTAGCATGTAAGAATCCCCCAACCAACTCTTGAAAATAAACAGGAGGAATACATTATGTTACCTGTCCTTTGATTTTCAGTAGACCGCCTTTAAACAAATGAACTGTGTTTCCCTTTGTTCATTCTGCAGTCCCCAAGGTCCAGACTGTGGTCTACTGCACACGCTCAGAGTATCCTGAGGAAAATGCACAGCTGGTGAAGAGAGTTTTAGAGAAAACTCGCACTCATCCCAAACTGCTTCCCTTCAGGTTAACATGCATTTTTGCTCTCCATTCAAATTACATGATTATTTCGATGGCCCAGAACCTTATTTAGCCAAAAGTTTTAAGCTCAATCATACTGCACATATATAAGTGCTAATTTTGCTATCAGTTTCATTTGCAATTAGATATGCAAGTATTTTCTATGAAGACACAAAGGAGATTGCTGTTGTTGGCGTCTCACCTAAATATAGTTTTGCACCAAGGAATGATTGAAGGTCAGCTAGAATCGTTGGTTTTGTCTTCGCACTGTTTAGTCTGCAGATAGGATGCAGGGACTAACTTTTATGCTTTTGTGGGCTTCCAGTGGGGTGGTTCTTCAGCTGTATACACTGCTCTCCTGCCGCACTAACACATCTTTTGAAATTAGGGATGTCCGTATTATTCTGTGAATTGACAATAATCAAAACATAATTTTAAGAACAATAAAATAAGTCATTTATATTAAATCCATGCTCTCTCAAAAAATAATAAACCTCAATGTAAAGCACTTTTTATCTGGCTGTTTAAATCTTATTACCTTATCTTTCAGAAACTTGATGAATTCAAGAAAACAGTCAAAAGTGTGGTGATTAAGAATTGTTTATGTTTTTCTTGAGAGAACTGTTTTTAAAATGTCATGTTTTGTGATTTGCACTGTGTGGATTATGTCGGCATCTGCCTTGGCCAGGTCTCTGTTGCAAAAGAGATTCTGAATCTCAATGGGACCTCCTGGCTAAATAAAGGTATAAATAATAAGAATAAGAATTTAAAAAAATAATACAAGATTTGTAATCTATTAGACAACGTGAACAAAATAAAATAAAGGATTTTACTATTCATATGATCAATAATCGTGAATTATTGTAAAATCATAATTACAAAAATTTAATTATGATATCAGTAATTGAACTTAAAACAATATTTTCTGCAGTCGCAGTGGCCAGTTAAATTGATGGTCTTAATAGACAATAGTATAATCCAAACTAATAATAAGAATGTGATACCTGTGTATTTGTAACTCCACTGTGTAGTTGTCAACATAATGAATGGTTTAATTCTTCTGCTGTCATTCAGTTGTTGTCATTTAACATAAGTTGTTGAATTAATGTGGCACTATAATTAATTAAAAAGCTTCATTGCATTTTTTACACTCTGTTAGAGTGAATGGACCCATTTTCCCAGACGATTCCCTGTCAGAAGACACTGCTGAGTCCAAGTATTTCAGGCTTCAACCCTCCCAGTTCACCAACGGCTGTTTCATAGCCAGGCTTTCCCGACAGGTAAGAAATTGGAGTGAAACGTAATAGAAAATAACATGTATATGAATGTTACATGTGAAGATTGGCAGATGCACAACACTGGAGGTACCTCTGTGTGTGTGTGATTGCTTTGCACTAAGACCTTCTAGAAAAGTGCTGAGGCGGCACTCTTTTACTGTCTGTCTGCGGGGAGGTCGCACTGCTTATCTGCACACACACACACACACACACACACACGGCGCTAAGACTGCAGCATTATTCCAATAGTCCATAAAAGAAGTGACAAGATATAGATGAAATACACTCAAACCAATGAAACATCTCATTACTATAGTCCCAGATCGGGGAATATTATTTCCAATTCTTGTCCACATTATAGGCCTCATGTAACACTTTAGTGACCAGAGGCAGGACATGCACACCATATTATAACCCTCTACGTAATTATTGACAGTCTGCGCCCACATCAGAGCCGCTGTCACACTTTGAGTTACACTGCAGGACCTGGCTCGTGGCTGATCGGATGAATCACTCGGCCCAAGTCAAACTGCGCAAGAGGACTATTTAAAGTTATGTGACATTTAGACGTGGCAGCGTGCGCAGAGAGAATACTACTCTACTACTACTTCAACAATAAAAGGGAGACATGAGGCATCTTCATTACGAGCACAAGACAAAAGGCTGCCCCCGACAAGCCATCAATCATGTTAAATTCAGACTTGGCGAACGCTCCCTCGTTTCAATATAAACGGCAAGACCTGGCAGCTCGATTTAGGTTTTTAAGAGTACACTAAATTATCCTGTGTATGAGAAATGACGTTGTGTGAGGCAGAAGAAATTTATATGAGCGAAAGGAAGATGTATTTACTGTTTGAAGAAGAGCACTGCAATATCGTTCAGCTTTGATTTGAAAGCAGAGAATATGAGGAGGCAAACTACTCCCAGTAATTTAATGTCCATTTCCTGGTGTGGAGTCTGCCATGTGCTCGTCTCCATGGAGATATGTGTTTGATGCCATACTGTGACGGACCCTCCACCAGAAAAGTTACATTGTGCACCTTTTAATAACAATTAAAATAGACACTTGCAGCAAATTTTTGTTGAGAAAAAAACTTGCATGAATCAATCTCTGTATGATATTTTATTTGCAATGTTTTTTTTCCAAGATTATTAGTTGTATATTTATCCTTGTGTCACATTGTTTTAATGCATTGTATCTCCACATATAATCTTAAACTGTCCTTGCCTTTATTCCAGGCCGATCCCACCAAAGTAGAAACAGTCCAGGACGTATTGGCAAGGGCGGCGGCGAAGGGCCTCCTGGGTGGAGTACTCCCAGAGCAATCAAAACCCAGCAAGAAGGGAAAAGGGAAGAAAAGTCATCAAGCTGGCAGCCTCAATGAGCAGGAAGCTGAGGGTGCAGGGGACGCAGAAGATGAGGCGGGCGAGGAAGACGAGGAGGAAAAGAATGACAAGAGCAACAAAGTGGGGAAGAAAAAGAAGGGTGGGAAAGGACACAAAGGAAAAGCCAAATCCAAGCAAACCAAAAGTCAGTCCAAAAAGAAAAAAGTCAAGAAGAGAAAAGTTGACCAGGGCAAACGAAAGCCTCGCCGAATACCTCGTCTGACACTTTCACTGATGTCGTCTAATAAAGCTTCGGCGCGCTTGTCTCTCATCGCGCCCCTCGTGAAGAAGCTCAAAGACAATGCAGCCCTGATTACGACATCTTCTGAGACGTCCTCGGGATCGTCCACACCTGCCAGAAGAACACAGGCTCAATCGGCCGGCCCTGCTCCACAAACCGAAGCGGCGCAGAAACAGCTGGGTAAAACTGGAGTCAATGACGAGGAGTTAGACGATGAAATAAAAGACAGCCCTGGTGTTCAAGGGAAAAAAGAGCTGGATAAAGACGAGGTAGAGAACAAAGTGCTGAAAGCTGTGGACTCTGTGGCTCCTCTTGAGTCGCTCTTTTCAAGCAGCTCCATAAGCATCAAGAGTGATACTTCTGTTTCTGCTCAGGAAAGTTGAACAGATAAACACCGTCACGGTTGTTTTTTTTACTTACACTTGTACATACACATCAGATAACATTTGGGTTAAATTGCCCAAGCAAATGGCAATTGCCCACATTCTTCTTCGAAAACAGTATTAGGCATTGTAGAAAAATACTTTATAAAGTGTAGCTTCTCAGACCAGCTCCTTCAGATTGAAAATGACCTTTGAACGGAAGTCGAAACGTCTTTATTTTAAAATCTTGTCCTGATGACTACCTTTGAAACCTCTTCTACGCTGAATCACTCCTGGGCAAATGAGGGATTACACTGACTAGTATTAGGCATGAAATATACATATATTGTGAATGTAATCAAATTGTTTTTTTGTTTTTAAATTAAAATACTTTTGATTCAGTTTTTTACATAAACTTGTCATATTTTAATGCCTAATGAACGTACCGATTCATAATATATGACTAACACTAATTAAAAGGAAAACATTTGAATAGAACCAAAATGAATAATTGACCAAACTTCAAAAACCACAGCAGTGAATTAAGAACGTCACACCTTGTCGCTTTTAATGTTGTTTATTCTCACAGTCGGTTACATTGATAAAGTGTACAAACCAGTGAGCAGGTGTATATCTCTATTATGTGAATTATGCATGTCAGTTTCAGCAAAACACCATACGCCCACAGCTGTTATTGCCAGTGATGCCACTCAGAGCCGCTGTGGACTCCCACTTCAAAGTGCACTGTACAAATGTGGAGTTTCTGTTTTTCGGTTGACTGTTAAAAGTTTGTGGGGTTAACCAAGGACCGGGACAATGATGCACATTACCTGTCTCAACAACTAAGTATACTTTATATCTTTATAAAATATAATAAATAAAAATAAAACATATTTCTGTTCAGTAAAGTTTGCTCAACTGTCCATGGGCATGCAAGGCTCTGCATGACTTCTTTTTTGCCAAGTCAAAATAATGCATAGATATTTGCTTAGTTATACTCAGCATTAACTGACAACTGGGAACATTTACAATTGCCTTTAATTTGAACTATTTGTTCTGGGATTATCTTATCTACATGTCAATATGTTACACTTTGGCCATTTGGTGAATCCTCAAAAAAGGCATCTCATTACATGAAAATAGAAAAAAGACATTCAGAAATAAAAATAGCTTATAACAAAAATGAAAGCCTAAAAAGGTACATTAAAATGATATTATATACAGACTAATTTTATTCACATTTCATCAGCCATTTGACAAAAATAAGGTGATGTGGCTGACCCTTTACCCTATCACAGTCCTGATTTTTGCTTCCGAATCTTATCATTTTGTACATCTATTAGAATTTTGTGTGTGTCAATTTTCAATAAGAAGAACATAAGAAATGACTTGTAGTTACAGGCTTGGATACAATATGTACAAAGCTATGTTCAATTGAAATGTGTGTAAAGACGTCAATGGAGTGTGACCTGTGGCACTGTTGGACACATACATATAAGTATATTACATTATCTATGAAGAACATAAAAGACTCATTCAAGTGAAGGACCCTGGAAACAGAACACTAGCAGTCCACTAAGGTTTAAGTCTGAGCTCCTCCTCACAACAATCCTTCAGTCTTAGTTTTTTTTTTCTCAACTTGTGCTTACAGCTTCCATTTTTAGAGGATACTTAGTCTCAAAGACAAATACTCAGATGTGATTTAAGGTAAGAAATGATCAGTGGTGTCTGAATGAGTAGCAGCATGCTAATGCTGAGTCTATCCTCCATCACAGCATTCTGGCGATCTGTTTGCCTCCCAAGAACTACATGAAAAATGATTCAGGTGAATTATCACCACTCGTTGAGGCTACAAAAATAACTTGGATTTGCCCTCTTTATTGTCTCACTGCAGGAGTATTGAATGCTTGTTTAGAAAAAGTCATGCATTTGAGCAGGTTATACAGAATGTAGGCTGAGAAAGTTTCTTCAGCATCTCTCAGTTTTGTCTTAAACTTTTACAGAGACTCACAGGACACACAATCAAATGGAGATGCCAGATTTTACAAGGTCATGCTTGTGTAACACAGGTAAAGACACAGATACGACTAAAGTTCTGAGATCAGCAGTTTGGATAGAAATGACTCCACTCTTCACAGGTCCCACTTCTTCCTTCTGTAGAATCACTGTCTGGTGAAGGATGTTACTATGTACACACAGACCACCAAGCGTGCTCCGGCAGGTGGTATTTCAGAAAATGGTAAGAACACTTTCAGTTTATGGTGATGGAGTAAATGTACAATCCAGAGCAAAACTTCAAGGAGAATTTCCATGCTGCCCCAAACGACACAGTTTTCCAGACCCCTGGGCATCTCTGTTTCCATGGTTACAGATGGTGAGGGTGTCCACATTGACTAGTTACCATGGTGACAGGGGACTTTGCAGTGGAAAGTTGATAGTGGTTAGAAGGATTTACTGCGGCAGCTCTGTGACTGGCCTCTTCTGTTTGATTGTGTCAATAAGAGAAAGGACACCTCTCTTTACACTGGTTGACACCCTACGGGACACGGAGTCTCCAGGGGGGGAGGATCCACAGGCCTTCTGGGACGGGGGGCGTGCCACCAAGCACTTCTGGTACCGCAGCTATGAGAGAAACAGAGATAGACATTAATAACAGTTTTAAAGCTGTTGCAGGATGACGACCAAAGAAAACATGACTGGTATAAAGTGCTTTTTATGATCAATATAAATGACTGACGAGCCCTGCCACATCATTGTTTCACTGTGAGTTTGAATTATTGTATTCTTTGTTGCACGTTGCACCTTACCGCCGAAGCGAGGTCCTACTTTGTAAATTTAGTTCACTGACATTGGCAACACACCTCTTTATGATTCTGCTGATTGTTTTTTGTGTTGTTATGTTGTATAAATGTTGTTAAAAAGGTGATACCCATTTAAATGCTTTTGAAACCACTGGCATTGAACGTGACAAGACAAGAATCACAAGTTACTATGGCATTATCTTCCATGTTAGAACAATGTGGTTCAAAAATATAACGGTGAAATGTTCAAACAGTGTCCTATGACAGACAAAGTAGGAGGGGCTGTTCTTACCATACATGCTGCTTGCACTGCCTCTGATACACTGCCAGCATTGGGGTCACACCAGAAGACATGACAGTCAAACCGATGACCACCAGCATCCATGATGAAGGCAAAAGTGTGTATGTCACGCCCAACTCCCATGAATGACAGGAAACGCACACGACACTCCATAAGAACCTCTTTTTCCTCCTGCCCGGGAAGAGGTTTGTGATTATGTTATCCAATGGGTTGAATTCAAATGCACTAATCTCAGACAGATCTCACCTTATCCTTGCTGATGGTGACAGTAGCATCTGCAACATTAAGTGCTACTGGAGTCCATTCTTCTCTGTCTGAAGAACCAATTAAACTGTCTATGGCACCATTCAGAATATCCATCCCTGAACATTCAACAAAACAATGTCATGCACAATGATAACTTACATGTAGTAAATAGTAACATATTACCTTCTAACACACACCATTGAACCTACCTATTGGTCTGACCACAGGAAGCATTCCCAAGTAAAGCACCTGAAACTTCTGGACCAACTCTGTCTTTGGTGTGGGGAATTCTGCAAGGGAGAAACCAAGTCAATAATAAACAAATGCAATTAGTGCCAGAGACTGTAAAAGCCGGAGTGTGTTTTGAGGCCCACCTTGTAAAGGCAAGTCTAGTCCCGCCTGCATCCTGTCATGGAGAGAGCCTCCTGCCATAGCTTTGGCATTCTTTCGCTCTGCCATTATCTGCAGAAGACAGGGACAATTTCAAAGGAAGAAGAAAGTATCTGGAAATGGCATCACTAAAAAAAGAAATTTGCGTTTGCTGTGCCAAAAGAAATGGGATAGCGGCCAACATGAGTAAGACAAGTGCATGTAAAAAGAGTGAAAGAACTGTACAGTACAACTTCATCTGTCATCTTGGGGGCCACACAGAGGTTCTGCTCTTTCTTTTGTACAATCTACTACACCGCGCAACAGTAAATCGCATCTCTCCGTATAATTTATATGTCTTGATTGGTACACCTGTCGAAAACATCAGCAGCGTCAGTAACATTTTGACTATCCCAATGCAGCGTAGCTTTAGGCCTTTGAAGGACTGCTGCTATGATTATTTGAATAAATGCCTATCAGTGAAGTGCAGATGAATTTAACATATCTTCAAAAGTCCATAACAGACTTTCAATTGAACTTCATGCTGACTTAACTCCAGGCAATATGGAATAAGCCTTTATTAAATTCAAATGCACCACAAGGACAGAAGTTATTGGAAGACATTATTAAAAGGTTGAATAAATTCATAAAAGCACATATTTTTCAATACGCACTTATAGTTTGTATTACCTTCTGAGGAACAATGCAAAGTGGGAAAGTATTAGGGAATACTTTATGGGCATTTGACATGTTTAATCTTGTTTTTGGATTTTGTGAGCATGGTGCCTGATGAAAAGGGCTGCTGCCTATATTTTAGTGTTGTAAATACATCCCTACTAGAGCAAGCGTTTTATAGTCCACGCCGAGCTGAGAGGCAGAAGCTGTTTTATGTCCGCTCTGACTCCATGCACCTGCAATATGAGCGCTCTGCAAAAATAATTTCACATCAAAAGGTGAATTTTGATTGGATTCTTTGAAGGTTACAAAGAAAAGACATGAAATCTATTTAGGGGGGGAAAGAACTTTAATTTATGCAATATGTTTAATATGTTTGGTCAGCTCTACATGAGAAACCCTTTGAAAAGTACCTTTGGCGAGCACACAGCAGCAAACATACGAAAGAACGAGTAGGATACCAGCCCTTGTTGAATCACAGTGACCTTTTGTTGATTGCCGTTTTATTTAAGCCCCTCAAATTAAATCTACTACTACAAATGCACATAAATTAGAATAATGTATACGGATTATTTCAGTTGTATTCATAAACTGCTACTATAACTGGTTGGCAATTATTTTTAGTCAAAGCAACTGGGACTGGACATGGTACTTATGACCACTAAGGAACAAAAGATGAATGAAAAAGGTTATTGGTTAAGATAAATCTAATTTCATTGACCCAACTCCAGAGCTCTAGCTAGACTTGGTCAGTGATATTCTAAAGGCATTTAGAATATCACGTGTATCAAGTTGAAGACATTATCACTAAATAATAATAATAAAACTAAAATATTTCAGTCTCTTATGTGTTTCACTTGAATTAGCTGCTAAAATGTACCTTATCCAATACTGTAATCCATTATTGCCCAACACCTGCTTTAGGATTAGAAATCATTTGTTGTGAGGTTTCATTTCCTCCTCTCACACAAAGCTGCACCTCCAAACGTCACATTGGCATCAGCTAAGAGCACTAACCCGGGAGCAGATCTCATGCAGACTGGTGGCAATGGCTTTGGCCGGTGTATCACAGCGGAACACATGACATTTCAGAATCCTGGTGTTTTTATCCCGCGCCACATACGCAAAATCTCTGAAGGGAGAGGAAAAAAGGGGAAAAAAAATCATATAAATACACCGAAAAATTGAAATAAGTTAGGCAAAGTGGCTAGTTTTGGAGTCACCTAGAAAAAAACTACAACAATGATTAAAATGATACTGTGGGGATGCTATTGTCAACAGTTGGCATCATCGGTGTTCACAATGAGGGATAAAGTGACCTTTATAATTTTGATGAATAAAGAACACACACATTTAAATGCAGGGATCAATATAACAGCACGATGAAAAAAAAATGATGTGATCCTTGAAAAGTGAAGAGACAAAGATGGAGACGCCAGCTTGTTAAAAGTCGCAGGAATCAAATTAAATCAATTTACGTCAGAGGCTGAAAGAGATCACAAAACTTCCAACTGTAATAGGAAATACTAACAATATGGTTGTGGCCTAAGGGAAAAGTTGTCTAGTTGTGTGTGTGCATACTTGTACAATAACAAAAGAACAAAGATGACATTCATTTCCTATGACTCTAAGTGTGTGTTTACAATGCATCAAGATCTACTTTGAAGATGGAGGTCAGATAGAAAGGAAATTAAACAATAAGATGGAGTAGAAGTATTTGGGATGGGTTCTTAAAGACATGAAAATGTTTTTACCTCTCTCTGCATCCAAAGAAGCAAAGGGGAAAGACAGACATTTAGTGAAGAACAACCTCATTGAGACATGCAGAAGAAAGGACCACTAAATTGTTTTGACCTAGCCAAAGGAAATTAAAATGTATTTGTGACCTTCAAATGTTATATACCAAACGAACACCACCTTAATGTTAATTTTACATAGCAGGAGTTAAGATTTCTCCCTTGAAAATTTTAGGGAACATCAAATTGTGAAAGAGCTTGACTTTTGGATCTCCAAGGAACCCATTGGAGATAAACGATAAATACTGAGGTAAAGTACAATCATTTAGGAGAGTTTATATCTGCTGAATGAGTGCTGAGGAGGGACCAGGGTGGGCTATCTCATTTCTAATATAATCTCATCGTTATGCCAACACCCCTGGAAATGTCAAGGTTACAATGGGAATGTGTAATCTCAGTAGTGATAATGAGCTCTGTGGCACCAGGGAATAGAGGGGACTACGCTCTGATCTATAACGAGAGGACAAGAGTGAGCAGGTAAAACAATCACAATTTAAAGTGGAGATTATGTTCCGCTGTCCACTGAGAGAACCGGCATGAATTAGATTAAATCAAATACTGTAAACTATATTCTGACAGTTGTTATACAGTTGCAAGCATTTTGTAGAGAGACAATGAAACCTAAACTACAGGTCTCTAGTCTTTGTCCCAGCCCCAAGCCTGAATACACAAGAGTCATGTATAAAGGCGTTCAGTGCGTTCCTCTTTTTTTCTGGTGTAAAAAGTCAAAAACTTAATATTCAAGTCACTTGCAAAAAACACAGACCTCCACAGGGGCATGATAATTTTGCTGTGGATCCAGATCATCTACAGCATCTACAACAACTGAGTGATTTATTATTTCTCAAGAATGCAAACATAAAATCACTGACAGAGGCAACCATGAAACGTGCAAAACAATACATTGCCTTTAAACTCAAAAATGTGCCAAACCAAAACCTTCCTCTGATAAACAACAAAGTAAGATACTCACTGAGCTTTGTTTGTCTCTTTTGGCAGCCAGTCCTATGCACCCTCACACTCACCGCATCTATTTTGGGGGGGATGCAGCATGCAGACAGGCACACACTCTCCTCAACCTGTCCGCTCCACACCCAGCGAACACTAAGCATACCTCCCCCTCTTTCTATCTGCCTCTCTCCTGCCAAAATCCCCCTCTCTCCCCCAGGCCCCCTCCGACCATCACATCCTCCTCCCTTCGCTGCGGCTCAACTATTTCCACTGTTCTGACTATGCTCTCTGTGGGCATCAATAAAGGTTTAATATGTGCCTCTTTTATCTTACCATAGTGGCACGTG
Organism: Chaenogobius annularis; assembly: GCA_015082035.1. NCBI lineage: Eukaryota > Metazoa > Chordata > Actinopteri > Gobiiformes > Gobiidae > Chaenogobius > Chaenogobius annularis. The sequence goes on from BJKM01000016.1 coordinate 488,419, forward strand.
TGTGTATGTGTTCAAAAGGAAAGAGGTCCCAAATGCACCGCGCAGCTTCAGATGTGCCAGGAGCTATTAGTGCTTTTTCCTTTTCCTGAGTGCATCTGTCCTTGCAAGACAATGACGTGTGTGTTTGTGTGTGTATGTGTGCGCGCGGAGTCTTGTGACAGTCCGAATTATACAGCAGCCATCAACCTCTACAGTCAACATTACACAGCTGTGTGCTTAGGTTACAGTCTCACAGGGAAATGACACAGCACCCTCATGTGGTCAGAAAGTGGGGGCACAGCTACATTATATATTTGTGTCCAAGTCTGCACATTGATTTTTCCTTTCTGTGTAAATTTGTATTGGCTGAAATTGTAATAAATCTGCCAGCAAAATGCCCTCAAAAAGTGTTTGTGTGTGTTGTTCCAGTGTGTAGAAATGTTTGGCCAATATGACACAGAAGTACAAATGCCCATGACTATCTGACAAAAGAAAAACCAGACCTACCTGCACTGCACTGCAAAAAACAGTTTCAAAAGCTAGACATTCCCTAGACTTATTTCCTGTGGACCTACCGAACGCACAAACTCGACTTTCAAAACCTGAATAGTGGGATGAACTACTCAATACTTCAAGTACTATTTATGAACAATAACCATAACCTTATAATAAGTACGTTTTCCGTTCATTCTATAGCATTAAGCATTGGCGGCGCAACATAACTAGATCAAATGCTCACTTAGGGGCTTAGCTTGCGTGAAAGCAGGGAACAGTCAGTCAAGAGGGGATTTGCCCCGTAAGAGTATAGGCCATTCTCTCGCCTCTCCCTCTGTTGTTTGCCTTAGTGCACATGAGTTAATCTTTCATTAGCAACCCCCCCGATCATCAATCATTAACTGTGCTGCACTCTGTCAGCCCGCCACCTGTCTGCTACCTTCAAATGATACCTTTTACCTTTGACAAGCCTCAGGTAGCATGCCAATACTAAAAAAAGAGCTGAAAACTATTATTTTTGTTTGGTTCAAGACTAAAACAGAAGAAAGTACATCCAACATAATCCGTTATAACTGTTTCCACAAAAACTAACCTTCCATTGTCCCGACCTACGCCCCAGACGCGAATGCTTGCAATTGGCTGGGAGTGAAGCACACTGCGATCCATGGGGTCAACCAGGTTCAACATATTGTTCTCCAGCACCAGGTACATGTCCTTCCCCTGGGGACATAAAAACACAGAGAAATTCTTCACAACTCACACAAAAAAACATTTCTGTGTCTCAAAAAACACAAAAGTCCTTTATCATTCATAGAAGTTTGTGATTGTGTGCATTTTCAGGCTGTCTTTAAATAAATGATCGGTCTGAAAAGGAGTATCTGGGGTATGAGAGGTTATTTAGGGATGGGTGAACTTGCTGTCTCTGCCCTGTCACTTCTTATTAAACTCAAGCTCTGAAAAGTTAACGATAACATGTCTCCACTTTTGAACTGCTCTTGTCTATTCGCCCGTCTCTTTCCTCCTATTGAGTTCACTTGCATTTTTTTTATTTCCCCCATCTCAGTTGTCTATTTCAGTTGTTTGTTCACTTTGTTTGGGTTTTCATTTTCGAGTCGCAAAAGACATTAACTCATTAGTGTCCAATCTACTCCTCACCTCTCCCCAGATGCCAACAGTGTCCCGAATGTCATTTTTGCAGTAGGACAGCTGTCTGATGCAGTTGTTGACAGCCACACTGCTCTTCCCAGGAGCCAAGTCCTCCTCTGCCATCTCCACCCAGCCCAAAGAACGCACAGCGAAACACTGGAAGATAACACACAACACAACTATCACATCGACAGTATTTTGAGGACTTGTAACTCATTTTCCAAGTCACTTCCGGGACTTGTGACTCGAAATTGAGGTTCAGGGAAGAAAACTCTGACTCGACTTGGAACTTGGGACTTGACTAGTTACAGAAAAAAATACAAATTGAAATGTTGACTTTAATTTAAAGTCTTTACGACAGGTTTTCCTGTTTTATGTTCCTGTAATTATGACCTAGTTTGTAGTTTGGTGATATAGCACCGGTGGTAAATTTTGAACAATAAAAATTACAGTCAGTAGAGCTGAGTTCTAAAACAGAATCCCTCTGTGATGTCATCAATGTGCAACCATTGAAAACAAAAACAATTTACACTTAACTGATATACTTTTCAACAAAATACAGGTGTTATATTGTATTACTGTTTGTCAAATCATAACTATTGTGTAATTTATATGGAAAGTACAATTATAAACTTTACAAAAATGGTCAAACTGGGGACAAATAGGCAAAATGTTTAGTGAAATTGGAAATATAATTGTGTTCACTACATTTTAGTGAACTGTGCAAGCTAACATGTCATATAGACTTTTTAAGTTTAAATGTGACAGCTCGACTTTATTAGCACGTTATTCGGTGCTATGTTAAGCATTTAATAGTTGTGGCAGGCCTAAATTATATTCTGCAAAGATTAACTGTGGCTGTGCTGTCCAGACCCATAGAAAGAAATAGCAGAGTTGTTGCTTATGATAATTCCTTGAGTAGGAAAGAGGGAGTCGGGCCAATCTTGATACTGCAGTATGCCGCTGCCCTGGAGGTGTGTGTGAGTGTGTGACTGGACCAGATGCCCGTCTGTAGAGCTGTTTGTGTTTGGTATTCATCACAATGACACTGTTGCTAAGGTTTGTGAGGTTCTGCCGACCAGACACAAAAAGATCAGCTGACACAAGACCGCTAAATCAGTCGCACTTCAACAAAAAGCACTCAAGTCTTAATTTATCCCGGATCTATCCAATGTGGCATACACTGCAGACCATCAATCTTTTTACGTTTGTTTGGATGTCATTTGGACCCTAGATACAACCAAATGCATGAGGAAAGTCCGCAAAACATTCAATAATATTCCTCATTTACTTTTTATTACAGCAACATATTTGTAACATCAGTATTATCTTTGCAGACGTTTAGTTAAGACAATGACTTGAGATCTTTTTTTCTTCGTATAAAACTCTCCACCTGGGGGCAGCATAGTACAAATGATAGTTTTGAGACTTGAATCTGCTACATTTGCCATCACTTGCTGATACAGCCTAGTACACTAAATTTCTTCTCAGACAATGGCATGTGAAAACGAATTCTTGTTTGCCCTGGTGATGGATTTGAATACTATGACAGAAATCCTATTAATTCATGTAGCAAAGCCTACTTATGGGTAAAACTGATTTGAGGAAGTCTATTTTTTTATGTATTGTTTTTCCAAATTAATTTAAAATATTTTGCCGCTATTTGTACAGCTCGACCTTTTGCGTTACATTACAATTTCTATATTATTTTGTCCATGCAGCAACTACATAATACAACTAGGAACCAATCATTTTAATATATTTTACGCTCTCTTACTTTTACTTCTGAATCTCTCGTCACACTGCTGGGTTCCTCTTCTGCTGGAGGACGGTTCCTGGGGAAAACGAAGCACATAAAAAAGACAGATGACTTTGGGAAACAGGATGCAGTAACAGACCAGCTGTGTGGTGTTGTCAGCTTTGTAGCTTTTTGCTGTTTCGTTAACACGGCTGCCGTCCTGTGTGGAAGTTTAACAAGACTATAGATGGGCTTCATGCTAACTGGGGAAACATGTGGCCATTTCCTGACCTTACCTCACAACTTCCTGCCTGGCCTGATTCTAATAGAAGATTATGCAGAGTTACCAGAGTAAAGGATCAAATGGTAACTGTCTCAAAGTATTGATAAAACAGAAGATTTAAATGTGCTAAATGTGCATGTAAATGTCTGACTGGCCAATAAAATGAATCAGAAAAGGTATAAATATAACTTTTTACCCATCTTTGGAAGATCCTGCTACACTGGGCATTCTTTTAAAATAATTCGTAATCAGCTTGTTTTAGTGTCATTTTAAGAGTATAATAAATAAACTCAATATTCTGATTCTGCATATCTTCCAAATGACCTCTATATTTTTCACCTCTATATTACAGGGAATTTGTCTATCAAGAGATCTTCTTTGTAGTTTAAGAACTCTTTCTCACCTTAGCTTCAGGGAAGCGTAGCGAAGTGTTGCACCCTCAAACTCCTTCAGACTGGGGTCAGGGTTCACTGTCGCTGCTTGCAGGTCCTACACCCAAGAGAAATATCAAAGTCATTAAGAAAGCTGCCCATGTTTTATCACAGAATGCCCAAATTAAAGCCTCCTTCACAGGTGCTACTAAGGAATTGCAGACATTCCAAAATGGTACAAAACTAGAATAAATAACAAAATAAGTGTGTTTGCATTAACTCCTGATCTGCAATACTGTCTGGTTTGGATCAGGCCACAAAACTTGTGAGACAGAGGCTTCAAAGTGACAAAGCATGAATACTGAGACCCCATACAGTGTGTGCTAGCATGCATCCAAGTGTAGGCGGTGTGCCCTTGCTGGATGGAGGCATCAGTGTATTAAATGTGATGGGGCATGCTGCATCCAGAAGACAAAACTGACAGAGCGATAAACTAACAACACAATAGCAGGGAGTTAAACATCTTTGTAGAAGTAGAACAAATCAGAAAGGAGAAGCCAGTTACCTACATAGCTATAGCCAATTAACAGAGGAATATTTGAATAAAAACAGCCACAATTAAATGCTGTGATCGGTGAAGCTACATGTAAGTTGAAGCATCAGCCACACATGCATTCACTCTGACACTGCATATGTTACATATTGCATAAATGTACATAGTCGAAAAGGTGACGTTAGACAAAGAAAAGGATTTATTGTGGATAATACATTATACTTGCCTTCCACACCTCACTATCAATCTTTCCGCCAAATTCACTCCACAGCGATTTCTACATACAATGTTAAGAAATCAGAATCAGAATCAGAATCAGAAGGGGTTTATTGCCAATTGTCAATGAACAAACTTCACAAACATAGGAACTTGTCTCGGCCTTAAGGTGCAACATAAAACACTGAGCAATAATAAAACAACATATATTCAATCAAACAAAAGGGCATGCGTTAAGAAACAATTTAAAATTACTATAGTATAAATAAATAAAAAAATAGGCATTACTATGTACACAAGTTGCAGAAAGTGATGAATAGTTGCAGTTAAAGTGGCAGGTGTTTAAGAAGTGTTCATGAGTCCAACGGCAGAGGGAAGGAAACTTGTGGCAGGAGGTTCTGGTCCGGATGGACCGTAGCCTCCTGCCTGAGGGGAGTGGTTCGAATAGACCATGTCCAGGGTGAGAAGGGTCAGCTGTGATCAGTCCCAGAGCCCTGGAGACGTACAGGTCCTGCAGAGATGGAAGTTTGCAGCCGATCACCTTCTCAGCAGAACACAGAATGCGCTGTAGCTCTGTTTGTCCCTGGCTGTGGCTCCAGCGTACCACACGGTGATGGAGGAGGTGAGGATGGACTCAATGATGGCCAGTGTAGAAACTGCACCATCATCTGCACTGGCAGCTTGGCTTTCCTCAGCTGCCGCAGGAAGTACATCCTCTGCTGGGCCTTCTTGATGAGGGAGCTGATGGAGGGCTCCCACTTGAGGTCCTGGTGATGGTGGTGCCCAGGAAGCGAAGTCCACGGTGGTTATGGGGAGTCTGTCATGATGAGGAGGGCTGTGACTTTCCTTAAGTCCACGATCATCTCCACTGTCTTCTGGGCTTGAACTCCAGGTTGTTACCGCTGCACCAGGACACCAGCCGGTCCACCTCCCTCCTGTAGACAGACTCATCCCTGTCCTGAGATGAGCCCGATGAGGGTGGTGTCGTCCGCAAACTTGATCAGTTTTACGGAGTCGTGGCTGGAGGTGCAGCAGTTTGTGTACAGGGAGAAGAGCAGAGGAGAAAGTACACAGTCCTGTGGTGCTCCTGTGCTGATAGTCCGAATGTCTGAGACATTCTTCCCCAGTCGCACGCACTGCCTCCGATCCGTCAGGAAGTCATTGATCCACCTGCAGGTGGAGTCAGGCACAATGAGCTGGGAGAGCTTGTCCTGGAGCAGAGCAGGGAGGATGGTGATGAATGCAGAGCTGAAGTCCACAAACAGGATCCTGGCGTAGGTTCCCGGGGAGTCCAGATGCTGCAGGATGAAGTGGAGTGCCAGGTTGATTGTGTCGTCTACAGACCTTTTGGCTCTGTAGGCGAACTGCAGGGGTCCAGCAGGGAGGAGGTGAAGGACTTGAGGTGGGCAAGACCCGGCGTTCAAATGACTTCATGACTACAGACGTCAGCGCCACAGGCCTGTAGTCATTAAGTCCAGTGATCCGGGGCTTCTTGGGACAGGGACAATGATGGCAGACTTGAAGCAGGCTGAGACATGGCATGACCCCAGGGAGGTGTTAAAAATGTCTGTGAAGACGGGGGTTAACTCTCCTGCGCAGTGTCTTAATGTGCGGCGCAGACGCCGTCTGGTCCAGCAGCTTTTTGGGGTTGGATTTCCGAAATAGCCTGTGGACATCCTGTTCCTGAACTGAGAGAGTGGTGGGGATGGCGGTACCAGTTTGGTGGGCGACCAGGTTTGGGTTGGCGGAGGTGGCCACCGTGGGGGAGGGGGTGGTCACATCAAACCTGGAGTAGAAGGTGTTAAGTTGCTCAGCCAGTTTTCGATTGTCTGCAGAAATGCACATATTCATACAGAGTGAGGGGCCGAGGGTGGAGGGGTCAAGAAAAAAAGACAAAAACAGGGCTGTTAGTGTACTGCCTCACTCCACACCCTGTGTCCTCACAGTGAGAAGCAAAAGCCATTTGCTTGCAAAAACGAATAAAGCTTAAAATAACAATGTGAAAAGGTCTTTATTCAATATTCAATTCTTTTGACCATGCTGATTCTACATTAGCAGTCGTTGAAAGTTGTAAAATTCAATAAACTTATTGACGTCAGCATCATAATTTCTTATTACTATTCAATTGTGTTTCCTACTTGAATAGTTCAATACAAACACATCCACTGCACTGACAGGTAAAGCGTTCTTGGTTCGAAAAAATAAAATGCACACAATTTATTCCACATTTTTAGAAAACCAAATGGACCAGGACTGCAAATCAGCCCTTGGCTAGATGGCCTATGGACATAGAATCAGTTATTGTTTGTGGCGATGCTTCATGTCCTGTCCCTTTTAAAGAAACTAATAAATGAATAAACAGAGTAAAGAGGGTATTTAGGAGCATCTCACCTTGTCGTCTTCGTTTTTTTGCTCCGAACATATCTCTTGATCTGGCATGCCCTGCAGAGATGTGGACCGAGGCTAAATTCAAAGAAAATATAAATTAGATCTTAGTTTTAACATTGATCTTGAGGCAAGTCATAAACAGCATCAGTCTTAGTTTGACATCTTGACTCTCGCCACAAGCCAGTGCAGCGTAGATGCTTGGATGTGCCAGGAGAGTGTCTGGCACATCCATCTGTCAGCATCAGTCCATTTTGTGAGGATCAATACTTTATCTCCGCTGTGCTCTTGCTGCCAGTGTGCTGTTCTCCTGTTTCTATCATTGGGCATGATTGACTGATTGATTTACTTGCGCGCTCTGGCAGTTCCCTTTTCTCCTTAACATGGGCCTCAATGAACTTTCTGTTACATCTGCTTCAGAAGACAAGCACACTTGCATTTTCTGACTGCAATTTTGATAATAACCTCATAAACTTTTGTGAGATAAAACAAATAAATGTGCCAAGTATAATTAACAAAAAAAATCGATAGGTGTGTTACGCCAGTAAAAATCTTAATTATTGTCATTGGTCACTACTACCACTTTTTTCACTTCTACCCTTTCCTACCACAAACTGTACCAATCCCTGTACAAACATTAGGAAGGTGTTATAGTTTTTATATTTCTGGCTGTTTGGAATTATCTGATATTATATACTGTACATAGAAGTTTATTACTTCAGTCATTACTCAAGTAAATGTTTGTATTTTTATACATACAAAATAACAACTGTTGACAAATCCACATGTGGGCAACATGGACTCGTGATTGGAGAGCGGCTCTACTGAACTATCAGAGGTGGTGCTGCTGGATCGAGTGGATGCTCTGTAGAATACATCTGCCTGGCACGACTGCAGAAACACAAATGACAACCTGATTCAGTACACAGCCAGTGTAGAACACTGTTAGCTCAGCCGTTTCTCACCTCCAGGTCAGGAGGAGGGGAAGGGCTGAGTGAGCCGAGGGACAGTTTTCGTGGTGTGGACTCTGTGTGGTCGGCCTGAATCAGGGTGTCCGTCTGACTGGGGGGTGCAGGGTGGGTGGCAGGCCTCTCCCACTGGGTGGTGCCTGTGGGAATATGCCAATAGTAGATTCCAGCCATGTCTCTGATCTCCTTCCATCCAGGAGGCATGTCAGGGTCGGTCTGGAACAACTGATCATTCCAAATATCTAAGACAGAACATTATTTTGTGATTAGAACAGTAAAACACAACATCACAGTATTACTTGCAGTAATACCTAGACGGTCTGGCATGAATTCTTAATTAACACTCATTGTGTGGTGCGAAGTGAGTAATCCATGATGTAAAATAAAACTTTGTGGTGGTCAAAAATATGTAAGTGACAGGATCATCCCTTGACTGTGGGATGGCATCAGATGTATAATTCACTAAAGCAGAACTTGCAATAGGTGTAACACCTCATAATGGTGATTTAAGATGTATAGACTGGTTAAACGGTGAAGATGTGTATCTCACTGTGTTTGTGTGCACGCCTGCAACTGCACAAAGACTTCTCAAACTGCTGACCAGGCCAATGAAACACGGCCTGTGGGCCAGTGGCTCCGACAGCAGCCCATATCTCATCATGATGACTGAGCCAGGCCAAAACAAGATCGAATCACACACACAAAGATAAGTTATGAGGGCACCTGCAAATGAACATAACCAAAAACACTGACCAAAGTCTGACCAAATTACCAACTGACACATGCACGACTCTAAAACTGTGATCTGTAATGAGACGACGCATAGCAGTGTCTTGTGGGAAATGTAGTCTCGTACGGTCAAAAAAATAGGTCAAAGACATTTCAACTACGAGCAAGAGAACCTAAATGTGTCTGTGTGCAGTGAGCAAAAGGAAAGATGGAGCCTGAATGAATGAGTGTGTGCGTGACATAAATAGACCACTGGATGTGGATTAAACCGAGGAAGTAGAAGAGCGGGACAGAGAGACACGGGGAGGCGATTTAGCCTCCTGGCAGTTTTGTAAGCACAAATTAGCATTCCCTTCTGCAACGCAAATGATAATACTGTTTAGCTGAAATAAAAGGCTGAGGTTACTCATTAGCATACTAACTAACAAAGCTATGTAGCCCTTAGCTTTGATAGCTTGTGTTAGCATGTACCTTCAAGCAGAAGCAAGGGGACTTAAGGGGGAAAACAAAGCCAGTTCCAACATACATGTCCAAAAAAGCTAGATCCACAAATACAGATGCACCGACTTATGAAGTAATAATAGAAAAAACATAATTTTAGAGGTCACAATAACTTAACGCTCTCAAACTCATGTCACTCTGTCTTGCACCTACCCTCATAATTGACCATTACTATGGCCAGCATGTAGTCCTTCCCCAGCATCATAGTTTACTAGCTGCTTCATGCACAGAAGATGTGACAGAGCCCCAGACAGAGAGAGGAGGGGTGAGATGACAGGATGACTGGGAGAAACCACAAGAATGGGATGTGATGAAAGGAGAAAGTGTTGAAGCAAAAAAAACAAAAAAAAACCAAATACATGACACGCAAGAAGTAGAGGAACTCAACACAACATGCAAAAAATGATGGTTTTGCAGGAGACAGCAGAAGAAGGGGCAAGTGAGGTTATGTATCCTCTGCAGCTGCAGACTAATAACAAACAAATATTAGCTGTTCCTTGACTCAATAAAACAAGATGGCTGTGGCACACATTTTCTTATCAGTTTTCTTCTTCCCACTAATTTTCAAAATTAACTAAGAAAGATAATTCTTTGTTACCTCTGCTTAAGACATTCCATGTTCCATGTTTTACTTTCTTCTTGAGTTCATTGAAATTATACAAATAAAAATTTCAACATATACCCCTTTTATGCTCCTGTGGTTGTCCCTCAGATCATCTTACATTCAATATTGCACCCAGAAAAGGAGAACGTAGCATTGATAATGATTGGCAAAAAATAACTAACTCCATGTGCACCTTCTGGAGCTGCTAGAAGAAACAGGATCCCGGGTAAATGACCTGTCTCACATGTGCATAGGCATGTGTGTAATATGGCTCCTACGTGTGAAAGTAGTATGATACTAGGCTGCTAACCCAGAACATCTGCAGAGGAATCCGACACACGCCTGGCAAAACAACAACACTTGGTATCTGCCAAGAAGCATGTCAGCATGAGCCAGAAACAAAGCATAATGTTACAGAACCAGTAACAGTACAGTATAGTACAGTACAGTACCATCTGGATGCTTCAAGATGCTTTAGTTCCAGATTGGGCCAACTTTGTACAGGAGCAAAGTTGTTGACCAATAAAGTTCTGTGGTCTCTGCACTGCCAACTATTTATCCAAATTCCTTACCAGAAATGTTTTAACTATATTCCTCTCTTTAACAATTTTTTTTCTACATACCATTTAATGTCAAGTTAAATATATACATTGCACTATCCAATTTAAATCATATTGATATAACAACAAAGTTATCACTTATTAGTAGTGGAAGGAAGAAGCAGAATTAAGAGTCAGTCCTTTCAGACCACACTGCTGATGGTAGAAATGCTCAAATGGTATGCTAATGTCACAGTAGCAGATAAATGAGATGCGCAGATGCTCTGAGATTGAAACAGAAAGTGAGTCAGAAGATGTCTTTCAAAGAAGCATTACAGAAGCAAGACATTACATGCATCGCTTTGATGCTTTGAATGGATCATCCATATTTTTGACATTTGTGTCTGAAGTGAAGGCTATACTTTTGATGGAACAGGTAGAAGTCTCCTGCTTTACAACAATGTAAAACATGGTCCAGGCTTTTAAAAGGCCCAATTAAAAAACAGCAACAGGATTTTTACATAACGCTGACAAAGAAATACAATGATTTAAGCAGATGTGCAGTGGTAAGCAACCAGGAAGACAAGTGATGACTCAAGACATTTCTACTGAGAAGTTTTACAGTGGATAACAAGAATGTAAATATAATCTAAATCTTTTAATTATACTATCCTTAGAGTAATTTAATGGTGCTTGTTAATTAATGTATATGGTAATTATTCTATCCTGTACATACACACAATGTCAACAATAGCATTGTGAATTGTCCTCTTTTACATTAAATCTAAATACGATTCCTATTAATTAAAAAATATGTGTTCATAAATTGCTCATTGGGTTAAACCCATGTGACCTGTTAGAAAAAACGTCTGTATGTACAGTGCCTTTTTACTCTTTTACTTTTTTGGAGGCCTGTACAAATATATATTATACTGTATTGATATGTATAAAACTTTAAATGTGCTTAAATCTGTTAATCCACCCAGTTTTGAAAACTTTGAAAAAAGGGGGTGTTGTGCTGAGGGGTATGTGTGTGAATTTGAGAGAACATGCCTATTTGGGTGTATGATGGAGGTATGTCTTTATTTTCAAAAAGCTGAGCTGTATTTGACCAGCCCTCCAAGACACAACATTATATGCATACACGCAAAAAGTCACACACACACACACACACACACACACACACACCCTCCGGCACCCCGTGCCCCCCCGCACACACCTACACTCGGCCCAGGTGAGTATATGCCTCCAAAATACTAATACACTCCAAATGTATGAATGAGAGTGTGTTGTGAGAGTGAACGAGGGACAACGGATGGAAATTAGCCCGTGGCTACAATCCGGCGTGTTTATAGCATGTATTTCATGTATGTTCATTAACATGCACTGTCCTGACCAAAGAAATAAACAAATACACCCCTCTCCAGAGATCCACATGGGAAAATACACAGAGGCCTCTTCTGAAAAGAGGAAAGCAAACTTGGTCCGGCAATAAAAAAAAGAGAAATCATCAAAGTCATTGATATGTCCAAGATTATGATAAAAGCTAAAAGCCAATTCAATCTATATTCATATTTTATATGAAAAATTGGCCCTTTTGTTTAATAATTTGATCACCTCTGGGGAGGGGGGATTATAAGATTTAAGCAAAAAAGTTTAATAAATAACCTACATTTTTTACAGCGGTCAAAGAAGTGGAGTAAAAGGGCGTCAACAGTACATATGGATAGGACAATTTCAAATATATATTTTTAGAAATATGTCAAACTAAAGTTTGTAACAAACAAATCAAAACAAGCAAGCAGTAAAAAGTAAAATTATGCTAATTTAAGCATACAAAATTACAAAATGTGGACTCCCAAAAATAAATAAAACCTCCCTAACAGGTCACAAGAGTTAAAAAATGTCAATGAACAGCCATAAAATATGTGTGATAAAAATGTAAGCAGACAACAAGGGTGAAAGACAGTTGCTACTGAACTGTTAGGAATAATTCACTGGCCACACAGTTGTTACAATGACTTCACACTTAAAGTGCATATTACTAGTTACATTTAACAACAAGTCTCATTTCACAACAAAATTATAAGATTTTGCTGAAGATCTTGCCTAGTTTTTGATGGTTTGACAATTTTGGTGAAGTTTATCTTTTACTTCCTAGTCGAACTTGGGTAGAAGATGTGGCATACGTAAAGTAATTCCACAACATTTACCTGGCAACCGTACTGTAAACAAGGGCCAAAGCATCAGTTACACAGTTAATGCTACACGTCATCTATATGTCAATGCAATTTCAATGAGGCAGCGAAGCATTAGCCTCCAAACATCACAAACTAATCAAAAATCAAGGGGTGTTTTGTTGACTCACAACCACCCGACCACACAAGAATAACATCAGAGCCTCGTTAGAAAACATTACCACATGTAGAAGTGTTTTGTATTACTACACGTAACGAACAATTCTTAAATCTAACGTTGTTCTGGACATGAATGCACCAAAAATGTAGCAGATCATAACGGTTTGACAAATAAATACTTGATATGTTTTGTTACACCAAGCACAACAAATCCTACAGTAATAAGTGAACTTTAATTAAAAATTGGAGGTTGAAGTTAGATATTGATAGTTTTTACTTTATGTTATGTAAAAAAAAATTTGTCTGAGCTGTCAGTTTTTATTTGCGGTCCATTAAAATGATGTGAATGTTCATGCAGCTGTTCTAAGCACATCCACACATCAGCTCGTGGAAGGGTCTGTTGTAGTAGTTGTAGTTGTAGTTGTAGTAGTTCTAATTGTGGTAGTGTGTGTGTGTACCTGTCTCTTCGGGGGAGTTGCTCTCCTGTGAAAGTGTGGTCCAGCTCAACTCTTCGTCACTGGGGTTGAGGTTTTGGATGCGGTTCAGAGCACAGTCCGTTTTCGCTCCGGTCCTTCTGTCCTTTTTGGTCTCCGGGGAAGAGGACGACGAGGAGGAGCACGACGCAACCGCGAGCAGAGGTGCCTCCTCTGGACTGGGCTGTTTAGGAGCCGAGGGAGGGGGAGGCACAGGAGAGTCCTTCCCCGACTTGAGAAGCTTAAGGTTAGAGCAAAGGTCACTCATGAGTTCCAGGCCTGAAGAAACTTTGTTGTTCTTTACAGGCGACTCTGCTGTTATCAGTAAGGGCTTTTTCTCCACCATCTCCTCCTCCTGCTGCTGCTCCTCCTCTAGCAGCTCATCCCCGTCTTCCTCGATCCGAATCTTTGACATGATTTCCTTCTCGGACAGAATGCTGATGTCATCACTCTCCTCTCTTGCAACGTTTAAATCAAAGATCAAATCTGCTGTGTTGCCATTCACTTTTTGCTCTGCACTTAAATTTGCAGTAAATTTGCAGTCAATGTCGGATTCTGTTTTGGGCTCTGGTTCACCTGCATTGCCCAGCGGGTCTTCCACGGCAAGGGTAATGATATCTTCTTCTCTATCATTATTGGTGAGAGCGTGGACGTCATCCTCTTTAGTGTTGACATTAATATCAGGCTCTACAGTCTCAGAGTCGCACTCAAGTTCTTGTGGCTCTGTGTTTTTATTGTGGTCCTGGCCAGCTTTCCGAAGTTGGTTGACCCCATTCTTGGCGAGTTTTGGGTTATTAGGGGTTAACAACTGTGGAGGGGACGAAAGAGGCGAAGAGGATGAAGACGATGCCGCTTCGCCCAGACCCATGGCGGCTTGGATGCTGGTGAGTGCGTACTTTTTGCGACATTTTGGGGGTGTGGATAAACCCTGGTTGTTGATGTCGCTGCTGAGGAGCTGGTTGTGCGAGGAGCGGAGGCTGAGTGAGGTGGGGGGCGTGGCAGCCGGCCCGTTACGATTGGTCACATCCACTGACATCATCATGGCACAGGAGGAATTACCAGCTGGAAATGGAAATCACATTATGCATCTAAAGAGGAAATATACAAACTCATACATTAATATTGAATATGCTTTGTTTTTGAATAGCCACAATCAACAAAGAATGAGACTTCAGCAATTCATCTCCTTATTTGTGTCAAGAAAGCCTAACGCTTTCAAGAGCTTCACTAAAAGTGTTCTGACGTTTGAAAAGTTAGCATGTGGCCCTTCACTCAACAGTGCATGCAAAAGCAGCATGTGTTATGTCTTGTGTGCAGGCATGTGTGCTGTACCTGACAGGAGGTCAGCCTGAAACCGGTGCAGGACACGGTTCACAGATCACACGCTCAGCTGCACATTTGAACACCACAAAGGGAACATGTCAAGAAATTATCACCATGAAGAATTTCAAGAATCTCAAGGTTTCCCTGGAGACTTAATTCAAGTAGAACCAAATACAGCCGCTTACTATGGACACACATAAATCACAGAAAAATACATTTACAGCAACTTGATGCGTATTTTCGTATAAAATCCATCCATGTTTGTGTGTGCTCACCAAATGTTTAAGGGTCATGGGACACTCCAGGATGGACTGGGTCCATGCTGGTTGATAGTGTCTCTCTCTGCATTCAAAGTCTTCTGTGAGACAGCTCCGTCCTGCAGGAGAAACAACATGAAATAGGATTAATGATCAAGTGAGAGAGGGTGAAAAGGAGCAAGAGGTCTGTAGGGCACCAGTGGGACAAATAATAAAGACATCTATTATTCAGAGACACTATCAATCTTTGATACACATGTATGTGTGTAGCTCAGTACATGTGTGTGTGCGGACGACGAGCTCATTTTGTAGAAAGCCCCATATTCCACTGCAGTCGTGCCAACCCTTTGCTGACTGGAACCATCATAAACATGATGCCGCAGGAGACTTGTAAACTCCCCTATCCAGCTTTTCAACAATCAGAACATGCAACACACAAACACTCTGATCTGAGTTTCTGCAGGATGTAGTAAAAAGCTGAGGTGAGTCCTTACCACCAAAGAAAACAGAGTAATAACATTCTTATAAAACAACAACCAAAACAATAGTAAGGAGTTGCTATATACTCGAGGTTATAAATGACTCACTGACTTAAATAGTATAAATATACAGTATATCATACATAATAGTAATATTGTGAATTTGACTGGTATTGTATTTGGGCCCAATCGATATTATCGGCCAATATGGGCACTTCCTGAAGAACCATCTTTGGCCAGTTAGGCCAATATTCCCCCTGAGCATGTTGTACATTGTTTTAAAGCTTAGACTCTCTAGAATACAACCATTTCATCTAATTTACTGACAGATGAATGTGCCAATATTTAGCGCAGCTCTATTTCTCCGTGCAGTAGTTTGGTTGTGTGTCTTGGAATAATGAAATATCTTTTCCCCGAATGGGCAGGTGTGACAGGTCGACTGGTAAAACATCTGGAAAGGTGTACATAGTGTAACTTCAAACCAGCTGTGCACCTCACTAATGATTTACTCAGGAAACTAAGATGAATCAGAGCAATCTAAGGGCATGTCAGGAAGAGTAAGACTACGACAAAGACTTAAGCAACATTTGATGACATACAAGACACACGCGTGTGGAAGAATGGCTGCTTTGTACAAACAATGAGACACAACAAAATCCAAAATCAACAAAGTAATAAAGTCAGAGGTACTAGTTTGTGTCAAAAACAAAGCTGTAAAATAATCATTTTTTTAAGCTTAAATGTTGCGTTCTAGGTGAAATTACTAGGCGGTAGTCGTGTTTGACTCCATGGGCCCTGCTGCGACAAGCTTGCATTCCATGAAACACGAGTGAGTGTGTGAGAAACTATTTGTAAGTATGACTGTACACACAAAACAATGAGTCAGTACTCAGCTCACCTCTGGCCCTGCTTTAGGTTCAATGTGAGGTCTATAAGCCCACAAGAGAATGGATGCTTAACTGGCATCAACACGTCACACTCTGCCTGCCTGTCCTATGACACAACCAACACTGATTTGAAGAGCTGCCGAGTAAACGCATCTCATACATATTAGCAGTCCAGTTAAAAATATTGACTTGATGAACATAGAGACAAACTAAGAATGTATGTTCAAGGATAAAGTAAGACTTAATATAGACCTTAACCTCAGAAAACCTTAATTACACAGGAGCACTGAGGCATTACATTTCTACATACGCATGTCTCCAAAAATGGTGATTTTCTATCAAAACTTCACATCTGGTTCTGGTCTGACTGTGGATGCAGTGACAGTGATGCTGGCGGCTGCCTGGGACTACAGTCTCCATGGCGGGATGGGTGCTGCAGGGGGCGAGGCGTAATTACAAGGCCCGTCACTTGGGCAGGGCAGCCGTGGCACTGTAAGACACATAAACAGCCACTTTCAAACACGTATGAAGTAAATATAGTAAGTCTCACCCATGGACTTGGCTGTGAATGTATGCATTCAGCCACCAACAGGGTTCAACGTAATGAAATTTTGGATGTGTCGCAGCAAGACACTGACCTTTGACCCTGACCCACAATGCTTTGCTGTTATAGGTGTCAGTGTACAAGTGTAAGAGTGGTATTTGGGGGGCTGTGGGACAGGAATGGGGGTGGGAAAGCTTTGGCTGGGAATGCGACAGCTGCACTTTTCTCCATGTTTCTTTTTACATGTCTGCAATGTTCAAACAGTCCGAGCGAGGCCACGGCAGATTGCTTTAAAACCCACAGGCCAAGTGGAGTCCTGCCAAACATTTTGATATGCCCTGCTTCTTCCTGTGTTTCTTTCTCAAGGTTTTTCGTCATTCCTGTCCCTTGCTGATCCTGGTTTCTCTGAACTCCCCCTATTGCCGTCCCTGTTTCTCAATTTATTTCCTACCTCGCACCAGCTGTCTCCGTCTTATTTCTTTGTCTACTCAACAATTGCTTTCCTTTCTCGTTAAAATGTGAGCGAGGTCTGTAAACTCTCATAAAACCAGACGTTTTTCCCTACAACCCTGATTTACGCCTGCGCCCCCCTCCTCTGAACATGAGAATCTCCGTCTGTTAGCAAAATAAAAACACAGGGCAAAATTGGTGCAGTTAATGTCAACAGAATACAAAATGGATGGTTGTGGTTTTAAGCAAGAGAATGCAACAGACTGGATATTTTTTCAGACTTCTGGATAAGGACGTTAAAGTGTTAGCCAGCTGCACAATGACGGGCACACTTCCCAGATTCTTCTTGGCTATATTTTCATTGGCTGCAGAGGAGGCCCGCCGCTTAACATATTGCAGCAAAATGATCCAGCTAAAACTCAAGATCAGTGCTATCAAGTATGCTACTGTTGTCTCAGCTTCAAACTATTTTCACAAGTCATTTTGACTACAAAAAAAATTAATATATATATATATATATATATATATATATATATATATATATATATATATATATATATATATATATATATATATATATATATATATATATATATATATATATGCTAAAAGCTGAATCAGGTTTAGTGTAGTAAAGTTTTCCTCTACAGCTCGTAAAATGCTTAAAATAAAACTTGCCTATAAACTAAGTTTCAATAGACTGAATTGGAAAAACGACATTGAATGGTAACATAACGTTAAGTTTTGCAGCTTTAAAGTTTAAAAAAATCTGGAAAACAACAGTCCATAATAAAGAAGGCGGGTGTGTTTTTATGAACACAGCCCACCCTAAAGGTTTTAGTGTAGTCTCTAGGCTCAGAAGGCATAGGAGTTTTGCTCCACTTGTGAGTGGTCATTATGTGTGTTTTATTCAAGTGCTTTTGTGGTAATAGCAAAATGAAACATGTAAAAAACACACTTTATCTTGACAAATATATGTTCATTCAGTGTAAACAAAATACTACAAGACAGTAAGCCTACAGATCCCTGCGTGAAAAGGGCCTGCGCCTGATTTTTGCATGTAATAAAGTAAAGTGTTTTGCCTCAGTACAGACATATTGTAAAAGTATCTATTTGAGTGAAAATGAGACCACAGTGCTTTCTCTGCATCTAACTATAAAGTATATTATACTCAGAGTTGTGAAAAGCTTTAATAAAAACCCCTATAAACTCATCGCTTTGAATATTTATAATGTTCAGAATACATTAGGTAAGTAGTTCACATTTAAAAACAGTAAAAGTGGCTACAGCGCCTTTAAAAAAGGTGAAAATAATAATAAATATGGAAATAAATAATAACATTTTAGAAAAAATGAAGCATTGTGTGCCATGTATCATTGCAATTAATCCTGCATAAAAATAAAATAATATCTTCATACTTTTGCTGCACTTAACACATCAAGTTATTCAAGTAGTGTTGTATTTTATGCATGGGTTAAATGTAATTGCAGAGTCAATATCAACAGATAAATAAGCCTCTCACAGTTAGCAGATGGTGGACGGCTGGGCCAGGCTGTAGCTCACGTTATACAGTCGGCCAGGCTCTGTTTGTGTTTGTTCAATCATGAAACCGCAAGAAAACAGGAAGCCAAACAATAAGTATCTTCAAACAAGGCCATAACTGCAAGGACTCTAACTATATATCTGTGTGCAAACTTAAAGCTAGCCTGTTTGGTTTGAAGGAGGAAACATATAAATAACACAACAGTTTTACTTGGTATTTTCTGCATAAATGTGTGTATGTTTGTTCTGTCAACAATGGGAAATGGTTCCGACAGTATCAGTAGGCCTAAGACTGCAGCCTAAACTATTTATCTTGCATTAAGACAAACAATCGGAAAGCAGAGAACCAAAGAATGCCATGTGCGTGTTCCCATGACCATACATTGTCCTTGCAGCAGCAGCGCGCAGTGCAAAGGACGGACAGAAATAGCGCCACTATAATTCCACATGAAGTTATAGATTTATACACATTCTTTTAGTTTCTCTGTGAGGAAATGTGAACGTACACACAACACTGAAACAGGCCAGGCCAAAGGGGATCGTTTTGTGCTGTGGTGGTTTTCTGCAGACAGAGAGAAATAAGGCGAGAGAGAAGGATACGACCACAAAAGAAATAGATGGTAGGGAGGGTGTGCCAAAGAATTTTAGGCATGTTTTGTGTTTAGGGTGGGTGGGTCTACGCGACTGGGGGCCATGGGCGGTTATAAGTGGTAAGGCAAACAGACAGCTCTTGAGGTTAATAATGAACAATTGTGTGCGCATGTGTACGCATGTCTTTGACCCATAAAATGTGTTACAGGCGAAACAATGTAAATACAGTAAAACACAAAAGTTGAATACCACTAAAGAAATCTGTGGTTTTCCAAGGCCCAGAGGAAAAAAAGAAAATAGCCAGTTTATTTTTCATTTTTACCGTGATCATTGAAGCTGTTTACAGGACTGCAAAGTGACACTGATGAAAATTAGTTCAACAACACACTGACCATCATTTCCTGCATTTTGTAAACTTGGGAATGACATTGCTCCCACCCACATTCCCACATATCCCGTCTCCCCCCTTTCCTCCACCCGCTGTTCTCTTCCTGTGGGTGAGGGGACGTCGTCGGTGAAGGAGGGACCACTGCTAACACCGGGCTAAACTCGAAAAGAGGAGGGACACCCTTTTTTTTTTTTTAAATACCGCGTAGAACAGCGCATTGCCAAGACCGCAGTTCTTTCCTGGACCCGATGGTGACAAGCAGAGCCAGGAGCAAAGCTGGAGAAAAACAACGCGACAACCTAGACACGTAGAGCAAAATATTTCAGAACAAACTGCCGGGTGAAAGTGTCAAAGCTGGCCATCTACCAAATATTGTTGTAATTAGCTTGAGTTGATTTTCTTAGTTGGTGGTCCGCTTGTAAAGAACAGTTGTGCCAGCCAAGCCTAATCCCGCACACATAAAAGAATCCATTATGGCTATTTCAGTTATATGTAAAGTGCATACTAATCACATGTGGTTATTTAATCTAAAACAGAGACCTCTATGAATATCTACCAACACATTGTGGTGCACTAGGCCAGTCAAAAAGCCCCTTAATCACCAGACCAAAAGCATGCCTATCATAATATGATCATGTACGGAACTCTACAGCGTTTAAACTGAAATAAAGACAAATAAATGTAACGAAACAGCTGAAACAACCAAGTGGTTAGGAAAAGCAAAAGGTGTTCTTTCTGAAATTGCAACATTTATTGTCAATCTCTAGGAATATTGACTCAAAGGGTCTACAGGATGATCTCATTGTATCTTTAGCTACTAGTGATGTCACATTACTAACATTTCAACCTCGATTTCGATGCGAAGGAATACCCATGATACTCGATACCAATTTTGAAAGCACAATGATAACAGAAACGCAAGACAAGACACAAATAATAGTACTTCCTTTGTGTTACCATGAAGGCTTCTGATAAAGCTCAAAATCATTCTAAAACACTTCCGGATAGATACATTTTTGTCATATTTATATTGTTTTTGTAGCGATACTGCAAATTAGTTCAAATAAGTAATAGTTTCTAGTTTATCTCATTTCTGATATTTTACTACCATAGTTATGAGTCCTTTTGCTGATACTTGATATAATGTCTATAGTTTTTTACTCTGGGTTTTAATAGCCCTCGATAAATAGCTGAAAATGCAGCTTTTATGAAGAGATACAATTATTATATATGTTTTTTTTATTTTTTAAAGGAATGACTCACCGCACACACTGGGGGCGAGGAGAGTTTAGTGTCTTGCCCAAGGACACAGTACTCATCTGAGGGAGCTGGAATCGCACCACCACCTGCTCTACCAACTGAGCTACTGTCTTTTTAGTGTCAATAATGTCATAGCTCCTTTATTATTCTGGTGTGATTTCTTTACATGTTGCTTTCTTATAATAATATTTGAGGCTACAGGAAGTGTAATTTAACAAGGTCATGAAGACTCTCTTCCTCTGCCAAAGAACACGCAGAAGCACTGGAGGCTTTTGTAGCCGACGCCGGAGAACAGGTCTCCTATATATAGCGAAGAAGTGACAGGACATCCGCAAGGACTCGGAAGTCTAGACATAAATGGCTAGAGCTAAGTGTGCGTTTGTGTGTCGGGGGTTCAACATGGCACTGCTGTCTTACATTACAGGCGGCAGGCAGCTCTGTAGAAGCGACAGATTTGTGTGTTATTATCACATCTCAAGTCAGATAGTTTTGTCAAGAACAAATCTAAAACACTTTGAAAACGAGGTGTGCGTAAAGCTGGCCGATGTAAACGCACCATACCTCAGAATAAGCAAAGGGAGAGAGTGACTTACCAGAAAAGGAATGCCCTGTGCGCTGCCAAAAGGAAGACGCATGGAGACAGCCCTGCGACCGCTCGTATATCTCTTACAGAGCACCGCCTCGTCTGCGCTGTTTTAGGGATGATATTTTGGTTTTGGAGACGGATGTTACGGGCAGTTGACCTTAGCTGTTTTTTAGACTGTGTTTGTTTCACGTCGAATTTCTCAAAGTATTCAAATGGGCTTCGAAACCAGGCTGCGTGTTGTGAAAGTTATGTGTGCGCAATAGCGATACTGATACGGTCAAGTACTCAAGTGGTTTTGTGGTTGGGCCTCAAATCACATCCGACTGAATGTTAAAAACCTAACAGGAAGTGACAGCATTTCACCACAACCATGATTCAACGTTCCCATTTGTTCACGGCCGTCTTCATACATTCAAACAAAAGAACAATAAGTCATTACCTTTAGTTAACGATGCAAAGATAAAGTTAAAAAAAAAAAAAAAAAAAATCACAGTATTGTACTATTTTTACCAGTTAGAGCTGTAGACCTTAAGTTGTTTAGTCGATTAATCGGTCGATGGTGTCTTGGTTGACCAAACTTGTTATTAGTCGACTAATAAATATTATGGGGGGATTTTAAAGGATTTATATTCACAACAGCAAAAGGCGAAAGCGTGTAGTGAGTTATCATGAGATTAATCGGATTCTTTACATATAAATACACTGTTTACAAGTGGTTTTCTGTATATTTGTAGTTGCGTAATCTGAACAGATACATGGTCAAATCGTAGAGATACTTAATAAGTTTGAGAGCTTTTGCCAGCTCCACGTCTCCTTTTAGGTGACTAATTGATGCACAGGACAAGCCTTTAGTCAAAGAAGAATTTATGTAGTCGATTACAGCCCTAAAACCAGTGGAACAAAATGCGGCGGCACGGCTACTTTCACGAGCACATCACTCCAGTATTGGCTGCATTGCACTGGCTGCCTGTTGTTTCTAGAATTGACACTAAACATTTTGTTGCTTGTTTTTAATTCTATTCATGGTCTGGCACCACCTTATTTAGCCGAAATGCTGTCCTTGCACAACCCAGCCAGAACATTAAGGTCCTCTGACCAATGTCTGCCGGACTGCCCACGGTCCGAGCTCAGGGGGTGACAGAGCATTCTCCAGAGCTGCTCCCAAACTGTGGAATTCTCTCCTTCTCAGCATTAGAAAAACCACTTCTGTTGACAATTTCAAATCTCTTTTAAAGACACACTCTTTTGCATTGGCTTTTAACTCACCATGAGTTGAACTTTTTATGTATTTATTTATTATTATTATGACAATATTTTATTTATTTATCGATATAATTTTACAACGTATTTTTCACTATTATTGTGCCATAACGTAATAAATAATATAACAGTGATGGCTGCTTTGGATATGTGCTTTAAAAAAAAACAGAACAGTAGATTTGTTTGATACAGTCCTTATAAAATAAAGTGTTTGTATCGAGGTTGTGGTTGGAACGAACAACAAAATTCCACAAGCTCCTAAATCAAAGCCGTAAGAGACAAAGCCGACACTAAAGCTCCCGACATCACAGGCCTCTTTAAGCTACAAAGGAACTCCAACAATAGCAACACAAGTCACTCAACCCAAATATAAACCACAGCGAGAATTGAACTTGGCTTATTAAAGGATTCAAAATGTTACGGTCTGGATGGAATTTCATCACAGGAATACCAGAAAAAGGGATAATCTTGTGAAAACATAGTTTGAATGTGTATAAATGTTAGTATCGTATTTCATTCATTTTGACCAATAACAAGGACCACAGCACTCTTTGATATGAAAAGAGCTTAGTCAGGCTACGTTCATCATGGTCTTTTCCTCTTGTGCTATTTTAAAACAAATTATTCCATTGGCTGCAGCAAGTTCTGTGCTGGTTTTTGTGTCATGAGATCAGTTCTCTCTCAATCAGACAATGAACATCTTTGCTAACTTTACTTACACACACACACACACACACACACACACACACACACACACACACACACACACACACACACACACTAACACACACACACCAGAGTACACACCAGCAGACAGCAGTATTCACTGGAGCGAGCTGGAATCGCACCTTTGGGTCAGTGGATTTGACCGCCGACCTTCGGATCAGAAGTTGACCACTCTGCCACTGAGCTGCTGCCCCCCCCCCCAAAAAAAAAAACTATACCCAGATACTAAGAAATATATTTAAACTTGATACTCATTTGACCAAGTACTGAACAAAAATAAGATAAATGGGACAAAATTTAACATTTCCTGAATAGTCTTGTGTTGTAACGTATTTAATTACATTACAATTACAATTTTACTGTCAAAATTGATAACGAGTATCAAAACTTTTTCCATTATCAAAACGGAGTTTGAAGGTTTAGCATGGTGACAACTATACTGTCCAACAAAGCCTACAGGCGGAAGAGAATTAAGGAATTGTGTTTCTTTGACGACAAATACAGGACATGAACAAAAATCCAGTGGGGTTAAGAGAACAGATGGTTTGATTGCTTGTTCTGTAAAAACATTTTTAAAATAGCTCCACCTTTAAATGATGATACATTGTTATGTGTTAGATTTTGTTGGATTCAGTTCAGTTTAGGCTTTGTTCCTTCAGAATAGGCAAAGTAACCCGGTCTCTGCTGCAGTACGTCTGATTTCTTTCAGTCTGAGCTCCACAGCATACAAAGAACCTGCTGCAGGCCAGGCTTTGTTTTGACTTTTGAGACGGCTGCGGCACAAATCCTTCATCTGGCTGCAGTGGGGGTGATTCTGACAGGCACCTGCTACGGCGCTGGCCTTTACAACCGCTTTCATCACGACCCGGTTTCTCTGCGGCGTGTGAAAATCCAAAATTGAAAAAGATTTGGGGGCGCGAGAGGTCAGGGCGGGAACAGTCGGAAACCTGATGCAGCTGAATTGGCAGGGCTGCGGGTCTTATGTGTGAAAGTGTGCAGCGACGCGGAAAAGACAACAGGAGAAACATATCAACAAAAAAGGCAGGAACTGGAGTGCGTACGACGCCGAGGTACAGAGTGGAACAACACGTCTGCCCATGGCCCGCTTCCAGTGCTAATTTACCGGGGGAATGACACGCAGACCAGCCAATTGGGAAGCAAGGTTTGACAGTGAGAAGACTGCCCATCAGTGAGGCCTGCCAGGAGGTTGACACGTTACACCGATGTATGCACAACAATTAAAAGCCGGTGTGGGCGTATTATGCAAGCAGTCGGGGAGCAGACAGACACGGGGACTGATGGGACAGCGCGGTATGATCATTTCGGATTCACAGCCCGCAGGAAGAACGGGGCCTCTCTGCGGTCCGTCTCTCGTTCAAACACACCTCACGGCTGCCTGCGCCCCGCAACAACACGGGCATCTGCGCACACTCGACTGGCACAATGACCCTGTTGACCTTTCACCGCCCCACCCACTTTTGCCCTCTTTTTTGCCACGGATCGGCACGTCTGTTGTAATCGCACTTGAGGCGGGAACTCCATTCTTTTAAATGGAGTCTTGCCGCTAAATATGCTATAAAGTAGTTTCAAATGTCCAGCAAGTCAACAATGCACCGATTCCTTTTAGTCTGTGACGAATTATTGTTAACTAAATACAACCTGAAGGAGGATTATGTGGAAATGGCGTGCGCCCAGACAGACTTCCGGATTAAGGTGAAGGCTGTGAGCGGGAATGAGGAGCAAGGCACTTTAGAACATATGACTGAATACATAAAAGAACTCCCTCTGTGTTTTGAAAAAAAACACAGTAAAGTTCAATATCTTGAACTTACTCAAGATGTAGCTAGGTAATAAGTTTTTCAACATTCAAAAATTCTTGACAAAAATAAGACTTATAGATGGGTCAAATGCAAGGACAAATTTCCCTACAGGGACAATAAAATCTAATGTTATAGTGTTGATTTCAATTAATGATTTCAATTTTGGCCATACCAAAAAGATGTGCGAATTCTAGTATTTCATTAAAGGTGTGCAAAATATCAAGTTGCTAATGTTGTGAATGTCGTTTTGAGAATATGCAAAATTTGAATATTGTGCGTATTGTCTGTAGGAAAAAACACAGAATAAATTGACTCAACAAAAGTAATCTTTCAAACAAGCGTATAAAGTAATATTTCTTCACTTTTGTGGCTAATTTTGAAGTCCAGTCACATTTGTCGTCTTCTTAAACCTCAACTAAAACATTTAAAGACACGTTTTGACAACATTTCTGTCAAATTTACATTATATCGTCTAAATATCATTATCGGAATACTGCGAAAAAGTATTGAGATATTCATTTTTGCCATGGAGGTAGAGAACTGTGAAGAGCGCGGGATACTGCTGCAATGTGAAGCGCCGACTTGGACATTCTCATGAAAGGAAGAAAGTCAAAGAAAACATACCAGGGCTTGTAGCACTAAAACGCTAATCTTCTGGAGAGGCCACTGTTTACCATTAAAATAAAGTTTCTTGTGCAAACATTACTGGCGCTATGCCCAGGCAGAGGGCAAAGAGTCAGGGGGGCCGATGGCTTTTATTAGATTCTCACAAGAGTCTAGGAGCGAACGAGTTTAGATATAGATAAAGGCAATGCACAAACAAGCTGCAGTGCGATTCTGTTGCCAACTTCACAGCATGAGATGAATCTCCTCGGCACTGTCCTTAATTCATCACTCATCTGTCCAATCTGGCGTCCTCTTCACTCTCATGTGCAGACGCTTCCACGGTGTCGCGGGGGGCCGGACCGCTCATTGCAGATCTGCCCATGCTTTACCTGATGCTCCACCACATTCCACATTAGGGAAACAACTAGCACACTGACCATTTCCTCGCCCCCTTTTAATTAACTAATGTTGCGGTGAGAAACTAAAGTCTGTTTTGTGTTTTGGTTGAAACACTGGTCAGACCTTTGCAGTTTAGCAAAAATGCAACTGAAACTAAACATTCTTATGACTTTGGGTTTTGCAGTCTTTCAATGTATTTGAGTCTGTTCTAAATATGTGTGATGCGTTTCAAAAGCCATCCTGAACAACTGAACTTCAAAGTATCAAATAGAACTGCACAATATATCGCAATTGATTCAAATCACAATTGCACTTGGATCAGTATCAGCATCAGTATCAAATGGCAAAGCCTGCAGTGATTTAAATAATAGACTATCCTCTGCAAAGAGCAAAACATTCTGTCTTGTTATAGAACAATCTTGTACTTGTAGTTTATAAACATGTTTTGAAATTCATGGGATTCTTGATTAGTTTATCAGTTCATATTTCAGTCTTCTCTGATACGTTAATGCTCCTGCAGTTGTTTACAATCTGAACAGAAATGTTAAACACACATCACATATCTAATTACAACCGCAATGTGAGGAAACTTGCCATAATGTTTTTTGCAAAAATCAAGCAGCCCCAATATCCAACGTTCTGTCAGCCTTGTAGACATCAGCTGCTGTTCAGCGTGACACCGACCACACAACGTCAAACAAAGTGATGCTCGGAGGCGGGAAAGTCCCACCAGGCACTACCTCAGACAGTAGCTGACATAATTGTACCTAATCTGGACTTTACCAGGGGCTATAACTGAGATATGGAGAGGTATTCTCGGGGTCTGTTAAGCCCACAGCTTCACAAGGTTAAATGACTCAACGTCTATATCTGTCCACTGGGTTGTCTGAGACATGTCCATTTATTCTCTGCTGAGGGACGACAGAAGCTCACACTCTCTCCTAAAAGATAAACAAACTAAATTCACAAGCTAACAAAAACAGTCGGCACTATTTGGAGCTAAACTTATGCCCATAAATGTCCGTGCCACTTTTCCACACTGAGTATAAAAAAAAAATGATGGCCAAAGGTTAAGATTGACATACATAAAATAAACTTATTATGCAATGTTATTTCCATTACTTTTTATCAATTAAAATGCATACTATTTTCAGGTTTTCGCAATATTGCTTATTATTAGAGGAAAATATTATTCAAATTGGGGTGCACGATGGCAGAGCGGTTAGAGCTCTCGTCTCCCAAGAAGGAAATCATGGGTTTGATTCCTGGGCGATTCATGTCAGTATGTCTATGTCTCTGTGTTAACCCTGCGACGAGTTGGCCACTGTCCAGGGTATACCCCGCCTAAGGCCCAAAGGCACTGGGATAGGCTCCAGTCACCCGCGACCCCTAACGGGAGAAGAACATGAGTATATATATACTAATATTATTCAAATTGTATTTTCTAAATATAAATAGCATACTTTCAATTAAATTATCAAATCAATTTCCCCAAAAAATGCAGTTTATACTCCGGAGCGATTTATATATGTTTTTTCTTCTCTATTATGCATTTTTTAGCTGGTGCGATTTATACTCCGGAGCGATTTATAGTCCGAAAAATACGGTAATGAGAACGGCCCCACAGAGCCGCACGTCATGCCAGCGTAGATGTCAGAAAAAATAATCCAACCTACTTTTTGACGCCTGACGCGAGCATATCCCAAACAAAATATAGAAAACATGTGTTTGTTGTTGTATTTGTGTAATTACCACCAGCACCACACATTCCTGGGGCAGTAATGTGTTATATGAAGGAGCATAGGTTCACAAAGGCTGTCAATCTGTGCTTTCAAATTTGAAACCCTCGAGTTTACGCGCAGACGCCCGGCTCAAGCGCACAGATGTTCTGCTGGAGCTGCCGATGTGGCTGTCTTCACGTTGACACAGCTTCAGTGAGACAAGCTCGCGCATCTGGTGTTCAGTGTGGCCCAGGCTTAGCTGGGACCCTGCTCATACTTAGCCCTGTTTTAGTCCTAGTACCGCTCTAGGGAAGATACGTTTTTGTTTTTCCTTGCACAAAAACCCACTTTCAACTTTCTTTGAGATGGCACTTTTAAAACTGCAAAGCCACTGATGTAGAAGAGATGAACTGAAGCAGTGTTGTGTCGAAGAATATAAAACTAGCTCAGGGGCCCCAAGCAATTAGAAATGACACCATGTCCTCTCACTGCAGCCTTTGGTCAGGTTCTGTTCAGGAAAGAAACTGAAAAGAAGACAACCAGAGAAGGAGATGAAAGAGAGGGAGAGGAGAGAGACACAGGATGACAGTTAGGGCGGGGTTTTGGCTGGTATCTCATCCTATAAAGGCTCCACGATACGATACAAATTTTTTGATTAAGCAGAATAATAAAAATGCATTGAAATTTCTATGATTAAGTCACATTTTCATCTCATAAGATTCACCTTAGATGCAACAGTCTTTAGGTTAAGAAGTGTTGAACTCTGCAATTTATAATGACTTAATGTTGTTTAAACGTATCATGATCTCTGTATCAATACACGTATCGCCAAGAAGTCACAATATCGATATATTGAGCACAGCCCCTCAATGACGCACCCTAATGACAGTGCATGTGGCTAATTAATACAGGCAATGACACAGCAAAGAAAACTGCAAGCCACCCACAGGAGACTACTTACTGCAGAAATGTAAACACAAGAGGCTACCAGTGGAAAAGGGCTATATGGGTGCTGCCCATGTGTGTAAGGTCCTGGTGGAGAGTACACCACTCCAAACAAGAAAGGTTACATAGCGTACCTTTAACGTCAATACTGTGCCTAATTACATTGCTTTCGGACAAACCATAAGAAAACCCAACAGTGCTTAAGAGACTGAATACACTACTTGAATGCATCATGGAAAATGTTATGCAAAATATATGCAGCAGGAGAGTTGGTGAATGGAAAAAGGTAGAGACACAGAATGAAACCTCAGCGGTGCAGTCCAAATACAGCCCAGAACTCCTTTGGTAATTCATGTTATTGTCAACAACTTTTATGTTCCACGTAGTGTTGGCCTATAACCACTCCAAGTAGTGTTAGACACGCAGTGTTGAAGAGGAGAAACAAAGAGACACAATCTAGTTTTGTCAGATACACAACTACCTCCAATCAATATCAATCAATACAACTTCTTTTGAACCTTTTTTTTTGTAAATGTAAAATCGGCTGTGAACAAAAAGACAGTCACTGACTAACAAAATGTGCAGCCATACCACTTGATATTCAGCAGTTAGTACTTGAGTCACTTGTGGCAGCTGCAAACTGGCCAATATGAATGTGGTGTGTGAATGATTGGTGGTGATCAGAAAAGCAGAGGGTGCAGACTGGCATCGTCGCTTCTGCCAGTCTGCCCCAGGGCAGCTCAGGCTACAACAGCAGCTTTCCACCACTGTAATGTGGGTAATGAATGAATAATGTCTGGAAAAGCTCTTTAAGACTAAAGCATTACTATAATGATTAAATGTGCTTACAAATGTACAATGCCTTATAATAACACTATTGCATTTTTCCTGCAAATAACAACCCCAACAACAGATCAACTGCTTTTGTAACGGAATAGCCTAAATAAATACATTACATTGCACTAAAATCTGATTCACAAATCAAACCAACATTTGTGTCTCGTCCATCCCCAAGAACAAAAACAGGAAAATCATTCATGTTATTTTCCAAACTTCTTCAATCTCTCACATAAACAAGCAATTAAATGGCGACATGTCTCAATAAAACAAACAGGCGTATTATCTCCAGCCTCAGACAGAAGTGCCAGAGCAAAGATGGAAACGATTAGTGAACCATGTCCAGCCAGCACCAAGCACCGATACAAACCCCGGCCTGAGGGGTCTGCAACCTCCTGTCAAAGCATGAGAATATCCTCTTGTACGCCATAAAGAAGCCCTTTATTCACGTGAACAGTAGCCCATAGCTCTGCATAAGACACCAGGAGCCCAGAAGAACAGAGGCATCCCTGAGAATAATGTCACAATATCAAATGTTAGTGTTAAGATTATTGTGGGAAGAAGAATCACAATTTGACAATTGACTGACGCTATGATCAAACAACAGTGAAATCTTGAATTCACTTTCACTCTCACTGTGTAATACATTGATTACACACAATGCTGTTTCTCTAGTCTGTGACTGTAGTTTTATTGAATCAAACTAAATAGAGTTATGTAAACAAACCACACTTTACATTTAGGTTCACTTTTTTGGGGGTATAAATGGAATTAAAATGACATAATTCTGCTTCTAAAATGGTCCTTTACGCTTTAAAAAGGTCATTACTATTATTTTTTAGATCTTGCTTTGAATAATCGCAATAATCATTAACTGAAGAATCTTGACACCACAAACCGAGAAGGATAAATCCAGTTTTAGGCCTATTTTGTCTCAAACATGTTTCTCATTGTGTTTCCTTATCCATCCTTGTTGTGAAATGAACAATCTCCTCCCTGTGCTTACATCCACTGCTCAAGTCTTTTATAGCCTGTCCATCATTTTTGCAGCAGACTTTTAGTTTGTTTCATGAGTTGAAGTACTGAAGGTAAATGGTGTTAGTGTAGGACAAGACAGCTAAATGTGCTCGTGTTTGTCTACAACACAAACCACAGCAAAAAGAACACTTGGAGCATGTAATATGTTGCCTAACGCTTCTGTTTTGTGTGTATCTTATAACAAAATCACTACCATCGGGGTCTGGATCGGCAAAGGCAGACGAGCCGCGGCGACCCCCGTGGTGTTGTTTTCTCACACAAAAGCAGCACTTTCTGACGCACCGTAAAAAGTCGCCAAGACCACCGCTAAATCCGAGACAATAAAGTCAACGGGGCTGTAAATGTCCCCATCTGGCGCCGCAGCCTCCCCGTCCCTGCCCGCGCCTTCCCGACGTATTTGCGGCGGGCCCCGACCAAACACAAAGCGCCACGGGCACGAGAGGCACCGCGCAAAGTTACTCACGTTCTGCGCACGTGAAGCCCGGGGAAACGACACCGGTGAACGGCACGCAATCTCGTCTTGAGCGGATAGACGGTCACATCACTCACCTCCTGCGCACAGCCTTCACGTCCTCTCGCTGCGCTCCTGCCTTTTCTCCTCCCTCTCTGGGCTGGACCTACCGCCGCCCCCCCCCAACCACCCTCCCCTCGTGTGATCATGTGCGCTCCGCAGACGAGGAGAGACTGCGCCCCCCAGATGCGGCTGCTGCTGCTGCTGGCCGACAGGGGGAACCAGAGCATAACCAGAGGGCACAAGCAGACAAAGATGTAGAACACTTGTAATATTCATTCATTCAACTTTTGTGCTGTGACTGAAAATGATTACCAGCAGGACTTTTGTTAATTAGTTTCAGCTTTCTTTCTATTTACACGTGATATTTTAGAGGACTTTCATCGCTCTGAAACTCATGAATTGGCAATATTCTTAG
This sequence comes from Chaenogobius annularis, assembly GCA_015082035.1. Lineage (NCBI taxonomy): Eukaryota > Metazoa > Chordata > Actinopteri > Gobiiformes > Gobiidae > Chaenogobius > Chaenogobius annularis. Next base: position 520,344 of record BJKM01000016.1, read on the forward strand.
ACTGTCTTTTTGTTAAAATCAAACATCATTAAAAAAGAAAAAAGTAGCCTATTCTTAATTACAATGGTGGCACCAGCATGACCCGGCCCACCACCCGGTCATGACCCGGTGAGGCCCAGCACATGACCCGGTGAGGCACGGCACCAGTCTTGACCCGGTGAGGCCCAGCACATGACCCGGTGAGGCCCAGCACGGCACCAGTCATGACCCGATGAGGCACGGCACCAGTCATGAGGGTCAGGGTCGGTCATAAGGATTTCTCCCTGATTTGAAGGGTTTGACATGGCAGCAGTCCTACACTGATATAGCAATAGCACAATTCATATCAAAATATGATATCTTCTGAATGGGGAAAGGGCCTCACAAAATCCTTCAAACCAGGAAAGAATCATTTTCCTGAAACAAATGAAAACACTCCCCATGCTACATGGTCCAGAAAAAAGAAAAACAAGCAAAAACAGCTAAATTCACGAAATTATTACCTTGAATTCATTTATTAATGCATGTGTTTGTTTATTTATTTACATTTAGTTTCTGTAACCCCGGGTGTGGTTCAAAATAGTCATCTTTGCTGACCTCTAGTGGCGGGCGTGTGTAAGAAGTGCGTGTTCTGCTTGTCTCCAAACCAAGAGGGGGCGCTGTATTATGAGTCTCACTATTTTCGCCCAAAGACGTGTTGGCCAATCACAGATTGTTGCCGTTTCAAAGAAAAGCGGGCTCTCTCGGCTCTGACTCTGGGACTTTTATGTGCTTTAAGTTACAGACTTATGGCTAGTTTTAGCTTAATTTAGTGATCGCTGATAGCGGTCGTTTTGATGGTTTAGTTGTGTGCCTTTTATCGGTGCATTTGTAACGTTTTAGACTGTTATCATGAAGTACCTAAAGACATACGGGAAGCAGAAAACCAAATTATCTGCCTGGGTTTCCATTCAGGATCGTAAGCGGGTTTTTGACAGCACGTCTTCATCTGAGGCTGACGCGTCGGCAAACCAAGCATCAAAACCATCACGGATAAGGTCAGACCGTTTACTTCAAATGTTGTTTGTGGGGATTGTGTTTGTGTGTTGATGTTCAGTGCTTCCCACTGCAGTAAAAGAACTAACCCTGTTAAGAAGAGGAAAGCCCCCTCTGTGCTCACCAGCGAAGATGATGTTTTTACACATCCTTTGCCTCCAACAAAGACGACAGCTCGGTATGAACTTTAATCACTTTGTATCGATCATCAAATGTCTTGTTTATTATATCTGACTGGTCTGTTTTCTTTAGACCAAAAGCAGGACCTGCTGCGCGTTCAGGGCGCGCTCGTAAAAGAAAACCTCTGTCTCTGAGTGTGAGCAGTGATGAAGAAAACACTGTGCCACTGACACAGAAACAAAGGGCTCCTAATCTCAGGGCAGCACGGTACAAAACCTACACTGCAGTATTTAAATACCTGTTTTAACAGGGCTGTCATTAACTTATTTTAAGAGTCAAGCATTCTTTTTTTCTAACAATTATTTCTGTTGTACATTAAAAAAAATTTCATTAACCAACTAAAGGTTGATAACTGGTGACAAAGGGCTTCTAGAGAGAGAATATTTACCAACTGGCTGTATTATTGATGAAACTCAGGAATGTTTTGATTCTTTTTTGACATTTTGATTTGGCTGTACAGTACAAATAACTATTGCATTGATGACAATATTTTTTAAACCTAGACACGATTTGTCGTTTTAGCCCTAGTTCTTAGGTCAGTGTTCACAAATGGCTAACCCAAGTACAGTCACGTACTTGATGAAGGCTTTGTTGCAGGAGAAAGAAGTCCAGCAATCCAGATCAACACAAAGATGAAAACAAGTGTCCACTTGTTCCCTATCAGAGCAGGTAAATCACTTTATAAGACGTATAGATTATTTTAAAAAAAACTAAGCATTTTCTGCCGGTCTTGAGGACTGAACATTTTCTCTTTTATTAAGAGAGGATTCATTAACTAAAGAAAGAACAAGAAATGTGCTTGAGTACAGTACAGTTCAAAAGGACTCACTGTAAGTAGTGAACATATTTTAGCTTTTATTTTTATGAGGTTGCTTTTAATACATTTTTTTTTTTGTCAGTGTTCATCTTCGATCTGCAGGACGCTTCGTTACTCGGAGGAGATGTGCCATTTCATCTAATTCTCAGTTTCTAATTCTAAATTCCTCTGACGAGTTTACTCCATTGAGACCTTCTAGTCAGAATAAGAGAAAAGAGAAGAGAAAAGGCCCTTCAGTTGTCCTTGAATCGAGTGCAGACAGTTCTGTGAATGCAGCAGTACTCCGGAGCTTTGCCACAGTTCCACATCGAGAGATTTCCCTCAATGAGTCAGTTGAACACAGCCTTGGGCCATGCTCACGGAAACCCATTTTCTGCTCCACACCTTCAGCTGCTCCATTGAACAAAAAGTCAAAGCTCAAACGTTTCAATCCAATCTCTAGCCCTGTGTCGATCTCCGTAAGTCGTAAGTCTGTAAGCACTGGTTCTCCACAACATGCTTCACCGTATCAAGCCTCAGTTGAAAAACAAGCAATTCTTGGCAAGCTACAGAAACCTTCAGAATGTCAGCCTGAAGAGGTGTCCCACGCAAAGGGCGCTCATGATAAAACAAGCCCTGGTGAGTCCACCCAAAGCCAGAGTGAAGAGGGACAGACCAGTCTGCCCAGCATGATCACCATAGGCAGTGATGTAAGCAGTTATTTCACATCTGCCTCAGGAGAAATAGATTGGCTCACTGATTTTCTGAGGGCGAAATGCTTGACCCAGCTTTGCACTGTGCGTCTGGAAAGAATCGAAGACTTAATTCAGCTTTTTAGCGTAACAACCTATTCTTCGTGTTTGGGGGATTTAGAGTCCGTTTGTAGTTCCAGTGGAAAAGAGCATTCGCTTCCTGGAGCTACAAGCCCCAACTCGGACCACGTTGAGGATTCAGAGCTCCCCAGCGGCCTTAAATTAGCAGTGACAAGTGATGTCCTGAAGTCTTCTGGACCAGATGTTGTGTTTGTTAGTGACAGTCAATGTACAAAGCCTTCAGTGTTGGGTGACAGTACGCCATCTGAGCACACACCTACTTTAGATCTCTTCAGTGAATCCACAAACAGCTGCACTGATGTAGTTGACATACAGGTTCAAGATATGACAGACGAATTGTCCTCAATAATAAAGAACAAGTGTCTTTCTAGAGAATGCTCAGTCGAACTTAAAAAGCTGCCGCGCTTAAGTCCTGAGCAGCATCTGACACCTGAACCAAAACTCTGTGAAAATGAGCCACAAACTGAAGCAGCTGCACTGACTAGAGAGCTGAAAGAGAAATGCCTAGATGGCAAACCTATTGTTAAGATCAAGAAAATGTCAATTACAGACATTAAACATGAGTTGCAGGCGAACATGGGGTCAGACAGAAGTGTAAGTGACTTGGTTAGTGAAGAGACAGGATCCGAGAGTAACTGCACCACAACTAGTCCCAAAGTGACCAGTGTGGGAACGCGCAGAAAGAGGACATCGGCTAGCTCCAATGACAGGACGGTCTCGGATAAAGAGGTCTCAAAAATGTCAAACAACAACGGCAACAAAAGAAAAAGAAGATCCTTGGAGTCTAAAGAGAAGAGTTGCAGAACATCCACTCACCGACCTGGAACGACCAGAAAAGCTTGCGTCAGCGGACTGAGTGTGAGCCGCTGGAAAAGTCGAGATGCGTTCACGACCACAATTGGACAAAGAGGCGCGAAGACAATTGACTGCAGCATCGATGAAATGATCCCAAGTCAACACAACCTGCCAGTGGTGAGACAACTGTCAAAACACAATTATTTCTTGAGGCATCGTAGAAGGTCAATTGGTAACTGGGTCACTCCTCACTAAAGTGTAAAAAAGTGTTACATAAAGGTCCAAATTTAAAATAAGGATTTTTTTTTAATTCCAACTCATCAGAAATGACCACCTTTAGGCATCATAAAAATACCATGAAGTAGATAAATGGATACATTATACATTTTTACCATTGACACACAGCAAACTTACCTTGGACGTAACATACGTAAACTTCCTCTGACACAAAACTTTCAAAACAGATTTCTGTTCTGTCAGACTGCTGAGCGCTCCGCGCATGCGTGAGTGGCCGATTTGCCTCGGACAGCAACGCAAAACGCGGAAGGCAAGGCAAGTTTTATTTGTAGAGCACAATTCGTACATAAGGCAATTTAAAGTGCTTCACACAACAGGGAAAAAATGCATTAAATCACAAAGACATGACAGAAATCACAAAGCCTTAATTTCAAGAAATTTAAAGATGCCATTTTCAAGCTGTCAAATGGAGAGATATAAAAGGGAAGAGTGCAAAGAAAATCATTTCAGTCATGCAAAGCCAAACAAAACATTTTTATCTTGGATTTGAGCAATGCCAGAGTAGCGGCCTGTCTCACATCCTCAGGAAGCCTGTTCCAGATTATCAGAATCTGAATCAGAATGGGTTTATTGCCATTGTCAATTAACAAAATTCACAAACTTAGGAACTTGTCTCGGCCGTAAGGTGCAAGATAAAACACTGAGCAATAATAAAACAACATACATTGACTCAAAAAGTGCATGCATTATAGCTGCATAAAACTGAACAGATTCCCCATGTTTAGTCCTGACTCTGGGCACCAGCAGGAGGCCTGTCCCTGAGGTACTCAGAGTCCGAGATGGTTCATATGGCACCAACATGTCCGAGATGTACTTTGGTGCTAGGCCATGGAGAGACTTGTATACAGAGCTGCTTTGAAGTCTTCTCTGAGCCACAGGGAGCCAGTGCAGAGACCTGAGCACAGGACTAATGTGATCGTACTTCCTGGTCCTAGTCAGGACCCGAGCAGACCGAGGCAGCGTTCTGGATGTACTGCAGCTGTTTTACAGCTCGTTTGGAGAGACCTGTGAGCAGGCCGTTACAGTAGTCTAATTTACTAGAGACAAACACATGGATAAGTCTCTCCAAGTCTGGTTTAGACACTACACTTTTGATTTGGCAATGTTTTTTAGATGGTAAAAAGCTGCTGATGTTATTGATTTGACGTGGCTGTTCAAAATTCAAGTCTGAGTCCATTATTACCCCAGATTTCTAACTTGATTTGTAGGTTTTAGAGCGAGACTCTGGAGGTGACTGCTAACACTTTCTCTTTGTTTCTGGGGGCCAAAGACAATGATTTCAGTCTTGTCTGAGTTCAGCTGGAGAAAGTTGTTTGCATCCACACACTGATCTGTTGGATGCAGTGACAGAGTGAATCCACTGGTCCATATTCACCTGCCGTCAGTGAAACATAGATTTGAGTGTCGTCTGCGTAATTGTGATAGGACACATTCTCACTGCATATCAACTGACCTAACGGCAGCATGTAGAGGTTTAATAGAAGGGTCCTAGGATTGACCCTTGGGGCACCCCACAGGTCAGGGGCATCTGGTCTGAGACACAGTTACCAATTTCAACAAAAATACTTCCTGTCTTCCAGATATTACTTTAACCAGGGCAGTGCAATGATGCCACCAGTCCTCTAGTCTCTGTAAGAGGTCCCATGATCGACAGTGTCAAAAGCAGCACTCAGATCTAACAGAATTAAGACTGGGCTTTGCCCGCGTCAGTGTTCAGGTGAATGTCATTTGTCACCTTGACAAGAGCAGTCTTTGTGCTGTGATGAGGTCTAAAAACTGACTGGAAAACATCAAATGAGTTGTTTATTAAGAGGAAATCAGTGAGCTGTTGTAAACAACCTTTTCAAGGACTTTGCCCCAAAATGGCAGATTAGAGATGGGCGGTAATTACCTCAGTAGATCTTCAGGAGAGACTTTATGACCGCAGTTTTCAAAGAAATTGGGAATGTTCCAGATTGAAGCGACATGTTAACGATGTGAGTGAGTGGTGCTAACAAACTGTTCAGCCCAGACTTTAGAAATCTGGTGGGTAACACATCGAGGCAGCATGTAGATGAACTCAGACTGGGTGATCTCCTGGACAGTTTTTGTCAGTTACAGGTGCAAAGTGAGTCAGCTCTAAGTGTGTAGGTGGTTTGAGGGTTATTTTTGCATTGTAGAATTATAGCATTTTTAATGCCCTGAACTTTGCCATTAAAGAATAACGCAAAGTCATTTCACTTGGACGTGGAAAAGAGTTCTAACGGCAGCTGAGCTGGAGGGTTTGTTATTCTGTTTACTGTGGCAAACAGGACATGCGAGTTGTTACTCGCGAGTTGTTACCCGCTTCCAATTATTTCAGAAAATTATCCTTCCCTAGTTCTACATAAAATGAGGTACATGGACAACTTCTCTCTGTAAATTCTTTCTGAACCTGGAGCTTTGACTTGGTGCCATTTTCGTTCGGCCCGGTGGCACCCTTTTCTGTGCCCTGACCGAATCATCATTCTCCATGGCGCCTTCTGTTATTTTTAAAAAATGTAGCTTTCATAGGGGAAGTAAGATGTTGGTTTTCCCCACGCGGTAAACAATGTTGTTTTGATGTAACAACTCGTAAAAGGAAATTATGATGGAACACTACAGGCTCCTGTGAGTAGACACAACCAAAACAATTCCACCGTGGAGTACAGTAATAAAGCGTCACATTTTGATGACGTAGCAAGGCGCTTAGAATGACGTCATCAAACGTAAACTGTACTGATTGGGCGGAACTAATACCGGACACTTCCTGGTTACGCCCACAATACTTCCTTTGAGGGCAATTTCAAAAATACGAGTGGAAACATTTTGAAAAACATTTGAGGCATGAATCTAGAAGTATTTCCCTTCTTGTCATCACTAGTAGGTTCTTCGTTTGTGTAAAAATGTCTTTTACAGTCGTTGAAGTTGAGCGTATCATCATATAACAACTTTTGGGGGTTTAATCTGCTGTTTCATTTTATCTTTTTATAATATATGTGTGTGTATATATATATATATATATATTGTGTGTGTATATGTGTGTGCGTGTATATATTATATATATATATAGGTGTGTGTGTGTGTGTGTGTATATGTGTATGTGTATATATACACACGTGTGTTATATATAAGTATAGTGTGTGTTATACATATGTGTATGTATACACACGATGATTATATTGTATATATATGTGTGTATATATACACACGTTATATATGTATACGTGTGTGTGGTGTGTTATATATAGTATATATATGTGTATATATACACACGTATTGTGTATATATACACGTGTGTGTGTGTGTGTGTGTATTTATATATACATGCATACATACATACATACATACATATATATATTATATATACACAAAATATACAAGGTTTAAAAAATAACAAAGACCTTGTCATTTTTGCTTTTGGAATTTTTTTAATGATGCTCTAATTAAAGACATTGGCAATTGTACACTTTAGTGTGGAGTGACTAAATCTAGTGAATGAATGTGTGAGTGTCTGTCTTATGTTGGTAAATCCTGTTGCGAGTATAAATGTTTTGATCGGCTAAATCACAGGTGCACCACTCAACTTTTCTCATTTTAGAAGCTGACTGATATAAATACGGGCTTCTCTACTCCAGTCAAAGGCCACAACCTCAACTTCTCTTCCCTTTTGGCTGAATTAACTCCTAATACACATACCTGGAGCCGCCTCAAAGCTGCACTCTCCATTCACCGCAAAGGTACAGCAGATGACTCGCAACAGCTGAAATATTTGTAACATGTAACTCTGTTTTTCTTTCTTTTTTTTCCTTCACACCCATGCAGTAATGCTTACCCCAAAGACTCCTGGGCCCAGCCAGTCTTCAAGGATGGCTGAAGCAGACCTAAGCCAGGATCTTTTTGCAACTCCTTTTCGAACACCTCTTCCCAAACGTCTGCGGTCAGAGCTGATTACCCACAAGTCGCAGGTAAATACAGTGTCATGGTTGTAAAGGAAGTACATAATGTTATTTACGCAAGACTCATTGAAGCTGTATAATCATAACTTTTTAACACTTTTCAACAATTTCTTGGTTTTGGTGCCATGAAATCTTAAAATATCTATCTTTGCTAACTGTTTAACCTTGTATTTCAGCTTGTGTTTGACATTGATGAGATGTCCGATGCAGAGAAGGTGTATGCAGAGTGTGGGCAGCAGCGTCCTCTGGCTTGGGACGAGTGTCTTCAGCCTCCGCGCATGAAGCAATGCGTCAAAATAGGGGAGGGCACCTTTGGAGAGGTCTTCTCTACGACAAGTGGAAAGCCTGACGGGGAGATCGTTGCCCTCAAAGTGAGATCATGAGCTTATTGAGTGTTTATAGGAGCTGCGAGCTGAGTGCCTTCTGTCTTGACAAGGTTATACCAGTAGAGGGCAGTGAAAAGGTGAATGGAGAGGAACAGAAGACCTTTGGAGAAATCCTGCATGAAATTATTATCTCTAAGTAAGTGATAATTGAAGATTATTTTAAGATGACTTTAAAGATTCGATGGTCATTATTATGTTTTTTCCACAGGGAGCTGAGCTGTCTGAAAGAGAAGGAGAAGAACCAGACCAGTGGCTTTATAGGCCTCCGAGAGTAAGTGCTATTGAAAGTTACATTTTACTTAAAGGTGCATTATGTAACTTTTCTGGTGACTGGTCCGCCACTGGCTTGTCTCCATTGGAGATTGTATTGGTTTGCCCAGAATTACACTTATCGCCATGGAGACACGCAGGTGACACCACCAGGCCAAGGCAGTAAGAATGCTTGTTTGTCCGTTAGCAATAACTGTCATTGAATTAATGTTTAATGCCACACTGTGGACCATTCCAGATAAAGCAATACAATCTGCATGTAGACAAGCAGGTGGCAGACCCTTCCATCGAGCACCTTTTAATTTGTATTTTTAATACTTATTATTGTTTTTATAGTCTCCACTGTGTAAAGGGCGGATACCCCCCAGAGTTACTCAATGCATGGGATAAGTTTGACAAACAAAAAGGCTCTGAGAATGACAGGCCAGGTTAGAAAGTAACTTCATTATTGTATCCTAGATGACTGTATCAGTTCACGTTGTGCACTTTCATTTTCTCTCTAGATTTCTTTAAAAACGAGCAGCTCTTCATTATTCTGGAGTTTGAGTTTGGAGGCACTGACCTAGAGAACAGCAATGGGACGGTGAGACTACTGTGACTACTATGACTACTACTACTACGATTACGACGACTACTACACTACGCAGGACTGTGGCAATGAAAGTGTTAAATAATATATGTAATAAAGTTTTAGTAATTTAATTTCTAGGCTCCAAGTATACAGGTGTGTGCACATACTTGTAATGACACTGAATGCACATTTGTCATTTCTTTCCAAGTTGCCGTCAATCATAGTTGCCAAGAGCATTCTTCATCAAGTCACTGCTGCCCTGGCTGTGGCCGAACAGGAGCTGCAGTTTGAGCACAGGTGAAAGTTAAACATTGGACAAAATTTGATTTTTCCGAGGTTTTTTTTCTCCACACAATATCGTGCTTTAATAATTGTTATCTTTGCTTGTGTTGTGGGGCTCAGGGACCTGCACTGGGGAAATGTGCTGGTCAAAGTAACTAAGCAGAAGACCTCCGAGTTCAGTCTGAATGGCGCAGTAATCGCTTTGGAAACCAAAGGAGTGCTCGTTCGCCTCATTGACTATTCTCTCTCCAGACTAGAAATTGGTCAGAGAAGTTTC